>VDFB02058242.1:583135080-583154176 GCA_007258455.2 Sequoia sempervirens
TTTAGTTCTAATTCTCAATGAAACTTCATACATTATAGCATCTCTACTGTGGCCTCCACAACATGCCTTTACTTTTTTAAGAACTGGGGACTCTTAATTTTTCTTTTTCTTCAAAGTTTATCCTTAACTCTTGCATTTCATGTTTTAAGATGTTAGATATGAATTCCATCATCTTTTGGGTCATTTAAATTTCAATATTAAGGTTTTTTTTATCCAAGTATAATTGGATTTTTGTCAAGATGGTCATCATGAAGTTTCTTGATATTAGTGAACTCATTAAGGAATGATAATTTTAGGGAGAGTTAAAATTGTCTATCTCTAGGGTTCAATTTTTTTCTTTTGTTAGGGTTTCTTGTAGTAATGCAATCCTACTCAAATTTCTTGATTTTCCCAATTATCCCTTTTATTGTAGTAATATAATCCTACTAAAAAACCTTGATTCCCTAATTATCCCTTTATTGGTGGGGAACTATAATTTTCTTGTAATCCTATAGCGATGTAATATTACTCAAAATCACTATCTCCCTAATTAGCCCTAAACTTTTCTTGTAGGAATGATGTAACTTTTCATCAAAAGTAAAAAAAAATTACCATGTTATAACTTGTCAAACATGTTGACCAATCTTATAGGCATGCAAACTTACACTAAAATTTTGAAACCCTAATGGTTGGTGGGAATTTATGGTTCACACATGGAAAGGGGCTATAAAATGCTACAATCTTTTTTTTCCTCATTTTTCTTCTTGCATTTATTTTTCCAATCAAATTCACATGTTGCTCATCTATGCAAAATAATTTTGAATTCACTCAGTTGCTTGTATTTTGATTTAACAAGGATTATCATGTACTAGAATCTTATTTCTTGTACCATGATCATTGTTCTACCCATTGTTTTTACTATGTTTTACCCACAAGTGAACAGTTTATGCTACTAACATTATGAGCAATAAATTTTTTCTTTTCAATTGAATAACAAGATGCATATTTGAAACATAACCATTTCAAACTTTCCCATTTCATAACAAAGATTCATTTCAATAATTCAAGTAATGATTCCATATTACATAATTTCATGTTGATATTTCCCATTTATAATTTCTCTATAAGAATAGAGATACATGTTTACATTCATAGCTTCCATGACCTCAATGATATAGATATACAAATAGAATACAATGATCTAGATGTCCCAAATGTTGGTGCATACCTTCTAGATGTCCCCATCATTGGTGCATACATTCTAGGTGCCCCAAAACCAACACTACATCCTCAAATCCCAATCACCAACTGTATGATGGAAAGCATCACTCAAGCACTTTTCCCCTAACCATGGACTTACTGAAGTCCCCCACACATCTACCTAACTAGTAAGATGGCCTTACCCTTCGACGAAGAGATTGGTTTGGTAACACCATAATCCTGACCTTCCTATGCATAATGTTGTGTCCTACATATCTAAAGCTACCATACATTGGATACAACTTACATGTATGACTTCCCTGCCTAGAATGTAATCATGGATCACAGTGAACTGACAGTGTAAATAGTGGCTACTTACACTACTTTGGCCAAAGAATTCAACACCCAGTACTTGGAGTGTGATTCATTTATTCACCCACCCCTTAGGTCAATTGGTATTGACCATAAACATATCACACATTCAATCTAAGGTGATGACATAAAAAAATTCCAATGAGGTTATTTCCTTTACCATGGATTACCCTAACCCCAAAAATAATCAAATCTTTAACAAATTGATTTACTAGGTTTCAGCCTTTCCCATGGATTACTCTAACCCTAGGTATAACCATGCTAACCATACATGCAAACATACTAGTGACCATCTAGGTTACCCCCATTTCCCATGAATTACTCTAAACCCATGAATAATCATGCTAACCTCTCATAATCAAAATGAAATTTTCATAAAACTACTATAAGATAGCAACATATTACACATTTCACCTTTTAGGAAATATCCATATAGTCTTAATGAACTAAGTATAGTTCCAATAGCATTAAAGCCACACATATTACAACATAATATAAATGCATTCCCAAATAAGAGGGTTTCACAAATTCAAGACCCAACCAATAATCACACAAGATTATTCCAAAATAGGAAATAACTAATTTTATAAAAACAAGCATATCATGCCTTCCAAAATCAACCTTTTCCAAAAAAAAAGGAATTTGTAAAAAAATAACCTTTCAAAAAATCAATAATAGAGGAATATAAATCATCATGCTTGGATTTATAGTTCCAACTAATAATATTGCTTTCCAACCTCAACCTCCACAACCACAATTGCTACTTCTTCAATGCTCAACTAATCTCCAAACCCTAGCCTCCTTTAAAGAACTCTTAATAAACATAAATTCACAAATAACTCTCTCTCTCTCTCACCAAAAACCCTCAAAATAATGCTTGCATATAAAACTACAACAGAATAGAAATGAATAATTTCAAATGGAAAAGTGTAACAAATGGTAGAGAGAACCCCTCTATTTATACTAAAATATGAGCATCATAATGCTACAAATAAGCTATTAAATCCACCACCACTCTAACATCAAACCAAAAATGCATCAAATCAGTTGATATGTGGTTGATTTAAACTTTCAGATTGCAACACATAATCGTCCTGTTATTTGTAATTTCATAGAATGGATGAGTCGACTCCTTTCTTGTGACAACATGACTCTTTTACTAAGTCAAGGCATAGTGACACATTACTACAGGTTTCCTATTTGATTTACAAGTTGACTACCCTTACAAATTTCTATCATCTTTGCATTGACTAAGTCTCATGTTTATTGGATGGATTTTCTTGGATATGGTGTAGGTGGTAGACTTCTTTATGCTTTACACCTCTCAGAATATGGTGCCAACATTTCATACTTAAGCACATTTTATTCATGCATGGTAAGACTAAGTCAACACATTTAAAACAACATTTTTTTTCACCTTATGTGTTTCTCATAAGTCTTTTGACTTATTCTCTCCATGCACTTTATGTCCAACATTAAGCTTGACCATTGTAGCATATATGGTAGTGTTATGATAATATGCTACGCTTATTACAAAGCACTTTTAATATATATCAAACAATATATATTATATCTATAATATATACATATATATACATATATATAATTATATCCACATGATTACTAAATACATTACTTTCCAATTAAATATATATATATAAAAACATATTATGTATATAATATTATTTTAATATCCATACTTAAACACATATATTCTCATATTCATTGATCAATGTATATACACAAAGTGTGTGTGTGTATATATGTTGCATTTTTCCAATTGATATTCCCATGCATATGGATTATCTATTCATGAGCATGCGTAGATACATCTATCTATGTATACCCATGCATGTATATACTCACATGTATGAGTTATCGTAGACATGTACACATATACATTCATGTATATACTTCAATGATTAAAATATGAACATATCGGGAAGAATTTCCACTCATCATAAAGACTCAATCACATATCCACAAGCAAGAATATTCAAAGAATTAAACCACATACCAATACAAAACATACTCAAACCTTGAAAAAAGGCTACTTACCATTTCCCAAACTATCTTAATTCAACTAGACCAACTAGGAAGTGAGTGTAAGTATTCTCAATTTGGCTCATCAGGGTTACCAAACCAAGTTCTTCTCCTCAGTGATACTCCCCCTCTCTTCTGGAGGTTTGAATTTGTTCCTCCATCCAGCTTAGTACATCACAATAGTAGTTAGCTAATAACATTACATTCACATGTATCATATATTTTCATCTTTAGAACATTAACTCATTTAACTACAAAATCCAACAAAATTTTTTAACGAAACATGTATAATTTGATGAACCTAGGTTTCATCAAAATTTTGACTAGCAGTTTCGTCAAAATTTCAACAAAGATGAAAAATAAGAAAAAAATCAAATTGTGGCCAACATAAAGAAAACTGATTTCACTGATTTATTGTGATAGTGTTTTGCTATTCTTGCGAATTTTCTCTACTTGAGACAGTTTGTGGAGAACTAAGGACAATTTTCTTGGGAAAAATTAAAAAAAATTCAAGAAGATATCGTTGGGTTGAGGGTAGTCATTGTCTTTTTGCAAAATTTAGTTGTGAAGTCAAATTTGTAGTTCCAAGTTTGAAAATCATATTTTAAAGCAACATGTCATTAGATTTCATTTTTAGAGGTTTAGGGTTTTGAGAATTTCATGTCCAAATTTTGTTGTGTGGAATCACCATAAGATCACAACCAAAGAACAATTTCTTGTGACTATAATTATGTGATCCATAACTCTATTGGTCATGTGGCATAGTTATGCTATAACAAATATATGATGCATTCATGTGTGACCCAATTTTAATGTGGCTATGTTGTAATATAAATGGAGGCACTCATATAATGTAGTTAGTTCAAGTTGTATAATGTAGGTGTCAATCATCATTGAGTGCATTTAGGTTGTCTAAAATTTAACAAGTTACAATGTAATTATAGCATGATCCAAGAGTGATTACCTCTTGCTGTAATAAAAAGCCTAAAACTCTGGTTGATATGCAAAGTGGTTGTGTTATATCAAATATGTAGTGCATTCAAGCACAACCCATGTTTAATGGGCTATTTTAGAGAGTGATCAAGATTTTATAAACCTTATGAATGTTACTTAAAAGTGTATAGCTTAAACTACAAACCAAGTTTGTTACATACTTGAATACAATTTTGGGTTACTGCAAACTATAATAATGTGATATGCTAATAACCATTATGGATAGTATTAAAGCAAGACCCATGCTATATAGGATACATTTTCCTTATCAGGTTCACATACCTTAATGATCAAACACAAGCTTCCCACACACTCTAGGATACAATCCAAGATCATACCACAACCCTATCAAGACAACTAATTTTCTGACCCAAGATTTAAGGTTGTTTTTTAATACCAACAGAAGCATTGGTAAGAGCATGATTAGGGTACAAACCCTAGGCCTCTGTAGAAACATAAACAATAACTCTAGCAGATTAGTGAGGTTGCAATATTAGAAAGATTGAGACATTATAGGTAATAACAAAATCTTGCAATCTAAAGCTTGTAGCCACTAACAAGCACACTATGTAGCTTAGTGACATTTGTAAATGCAATCTAGAGTAAGAAGAATGACAGTCACTTGGGATGTGACAGTCAAAAAGAGGCTAAGCAGTGACAAGATAATAAAACTCAAACCTTGCATAGTAAAGTGGAGATTTTAACAATGAGTTTCCTTACCTCCTCACTAACCTTAATGGTTTTTCAAATGCAATCAGGGAATGACTATCCAAATGAAGTAACAGTGGTAATCATAGGTTCAATGTTTCTTCTTATCCATTAATGTATAATGAAGGTAGTGGATTGCATGTTTGAGCAGTGTTTTGAGACTCGTCAAAGATGGATGAATAGTGAATAATACCTTGTGGACTATGAAGTAGTGTCAATAAGGTTGAAGGATCTTAAGATCTACAATACCATGAAACAATGAGTCTCATGTAGTAAGTAGGCATTCTATAGGGCATAGTTTGATTTTATAGAATGATGTTCATAAAAGGAATCTTCAAATGATAGTGAGTGAGTTGTTTAAGATTGCAGCTAAGGGTGCAATACCCAGTCGTAAAGGAAGTTAGCAAAGAAATAAATGTGCAAGAAAATAAAATCATACACAACAAACAATTCACAATGTTATCTTGCATAATGCCTTGAGTTTGAAGACAAAAATCTCATTATATCTTGATGAAAGTGGTGACCTTTAATGGTCAATCACTAGTAGCTGCTCTTAAAACATGCTATTGTGCTTATGGGAGGCAAATATTTAAGCAAGGCAGGAGGGTGGTTTGGAACAATGGCAGTGTGAAGTGGGAAGACTGTTTATATGCATACTTGTGCGTACTAGCTTAAGAAAAACGCTCTTAGAAGAGATTGAAGGTGGATTTACAGGAACTGGCACATAAAAAGGATTAAAATAAAGATTGAGATTCATTTAAAAAAGCCACGTCATGAACATATTGAAGATGTCATACGCAAAACCCTAGTAGAAGCTAATGAATGAAGTGCCAAAGAGGATAGTGTGTTCAGCAGATTTGGAGATCTCCACATTATCCGATTATAGGGAAATAATTATTATTTTTAATTAAAGAAATCATTCTGCTTCCTATATAGATATATCAAAAGTCTTGAAGGAATTTAGATTATGCAAATATATGTCAAGGCAATACCTAGATTACAAATAGTAGAAGGAATAATGTAAGATTTGTTGAGCAGAGTAGGAATGAGATAAGCAGCAATGAATCCTATGCCTCCTTTCACGCACATGTCCTCACCATTGTCTATCATTCTTTACTGAAACACTTCTCCATTTTGGCGGTCTATGCTTGAAAATAATGTTTTGACGAAGGTTTTAGAGTGTTTATTAAAATTAAAACTCCATTTTGGTGGGCTACACTTGAAAATAAGATTTTGACAAAAGTTTTAGGAATGTTTATTAAAGTTTTAGAGTATTTTGGAGGGCTATATTTGATTCTTAAATGATTATCTGATTAGATTAAATAAATGACCAATCATTTAGTCATTTTATTTATGTGATCAAATAATTTTAATCAACAACTAAAGTAGTAATTTATCTACCATTTATATCGAAGTTGCGAAAAAATGAGTTTAATGAAGGTCATTTTTTAGTTGTTGTGACTAAAATTCTTATCACCTAAATAGCTTATATTTTCCAAATTCTACTAGTGTGTGCTTCCTTGCAGGGGATTAAGGGCTCTCTCAATGCTGAGAGCCCTAGGATAAGCTCATTATGAAGTGACATTACATCTTAACTAAAAAGGATAAATCTGTATTTGACATTAGCAATGATGATCTCGATTACTTAGAATGGGTCATTTGCTCTTACTAGCTCATCATCACCTACTCTGCTGTAGGATGCGTTTAAGTATCATTTTTTAATATTTCACCTTAGGAGTCTAACGAAGAAATCTAGTAAAATGGAATTAACAAGTTTTGGAATTCATTTAAAGTGTTTTTTGGCTAACTCTTAGATCATCTTCTCTTTGCAAGGGTGGTTTATAAATAATTTTTTTAATGTAAAATATCAAAAACTATTAGATTTTGTTACTGCTCATGAATAAAAATATTGAGTGCAGAGTTTGATATTTTGGAAGAGGATCTAAATAGTCAAGATTGCAAAGAAAATCATTTCCGAGTAATATTAGTCCGTAACAAAAATGAAGAGACACTTGATAGCCAGGGCTAGGATTGAAAGAAAAGTGCGGAAAATGTTATTGTCCCATAGGTATGTAAGGCTTAAAGAAGAGATGAATTTTAATCACAACAATTGAGAAACATTGTAGGCAGCATGGTCACGTTGAAGGGGGGCATGATTATCGTCCATTGGTAAGTTGTTCATTATATATGTTTATATTAATTGAATTTGTAAATGTTTATATCATTTTTAACATTATATATATAATCACTTGATCATACTCATGGTTTATTTGTGTTATCATTATTTGAAAAGGGCAATCTTAGGGGCACATGATATGATGGCCCAAAAGAATGTGTGTGGTTTTAAGATGAGCAAACATGGAGTTGTGAATATTGAAGTTGAAGTTAATGATCCTATGGAAGAAGATGATCATGTGCCAAAAAACATAGTTGAAAATGATGGTACAAATACATTGATCCATGACACATTTAGTAAGAGCTTGAACAAGTGATGATCAAGATGACTAGATGAGTGTTCATATGATTTACCGCATACTTGAGATAGATGGCTACGGCGCCTCATATTTATAAGGCTCCAACTCCTTTTCTTTGTTGTATTGTTGTTAATATTAGAACTTGAAGGCTATGGAATGGTTTATCAAACAGCAATCTCATGATGTTAAGGTATGTCATATAGGGTCATATTTTTCATTCCATTTTAATTACAGTATAGTTCAATACTAAAATAAAGGATGAATATGTACCATTGGTTATTTTTTTGTACAATAAATTATTTTTTTTTGTAGATTGATTGGTGAATTTTGTTACCACCATCAAATATTTTACCTCGCTCATACCGAGATTTATCTTCCATTATGAGAGATATTGGAATGGAGTATCAAGCAATAGATGCATGTCCCAATGATCATATTATATATCATAAACAATAGGAATTTGCAACAGAATGCCTAGAATGTCATATCAGTAGATATCAAACAGATCAACTAACAAAAAAAGTGTCTCACAAGGTTCTTCGTTATATCTCCTCGTATTACTCTATGTATGCAATGATTTATTTAGTGGAAAGCTTTAGCGCAATTTTATGGATTACATGTGCATGGAATAGAAGTGGAGATAACATTCTTCGCCTCAGATGGTTCTCCGTGATTAGGGACATGGAGGAAAATGGCCGACTTTGAAGAAGTGCTAGAACTCATAACGTAGGCTTACTGGGGAGTGGGATGATGTCAACTACTGAGAGATGAGATCTATTTACTCCGTGTGGCCTGTTTTTGTTAAATCAACAATAACATTCCTCCATGGATGTCAATAAAGAGGGAGCAAATAATGTTGTCAATGATTGTTCCAAATATTTGTTTACATCAATTTTTTTTGCGTAGTAGCATCTCATTTGTCTTATTTGTTGCATAATGACATATTTTTTTCATTCAATAGTCATGTACATTAATTTATATATATTGTAGTAAAATGGTTATAATAATTATGTAATGTTTATCTTCATTCAACTAGGTAAGTACCAAGTTAAAGATATGAATGTATATATCAAGCCTCTTATCGACAAGTTATGAAAGTTATGGAATGGCGTCACTATGTATGACGTCTCTAGACCAATAGGACAAAGACAATTTCCATTCCATGCAATGCTTGTATGGACAATTCATGATGCCCCAGGGCTAACACATTTTTGTGGTATGTTATAACATTTGAATGCACTTTAAAAATATTTAATTTTATGAAGTAGATATCATGCATGTTTTTAAAATAATCTATTCATTATATATAGTTATAAAAATTGATATATTTAATCCAATTATATATGATCTTGCAAGTCTTCAAACAAAGGAAAAATTTGCATCTCAATTTTGTGGTGTAAAGATGAAATCTCATCATTCAACAAGTTTAGGAAAGCAATTGTTTGATGAGTATAGGAACTTCATAGAAATCATAAGTATCAAACTATTGAAAAACATCTTTTCAATGGGAAAGAAAAGATTACATTAAAACCATGAAGAATGACACCTCGCCTATGGAAGTTGGAATATAATAGAATTTATTGTCAAGGTTATACATTGGATCAAATTGTTTATCTATCATATATGATATGTTTTGAATTTATATTTTTATATTGTGTTGTGTTTACTCATGTTGTAATTGATAATGATTGTCGTTGTTAATTTTTTTAACTTATATGCTTCATGAAGGTCGTCAAGGCATTAATGATCAACTTCCACAGGAATTGAAAAGTTATCCCAAACAATTTAGTAGGTTGCCCTACCATGAGTAGCTACAAATTGTGCATTTGTTTGATACAATGCATATCAAAAAGAATATAATAGAAATGTTATGGAAAATATTGGATGGAAGGCATAACAAATAAAAAATTGTCAAAATTTATAGTGGCATTCAAGAAGTCAATCATGCAATGAAAAATGTCATTCAATTAAATAGCGATGGAGACCAAATTAATATAAGTTTCCTTCCTTAGTTATTAATGGAGCAGCAAAGCATTGCTATAAAAGAAGTTATACGAAAAATTCAATTTCCCACAGGATTTGTTGCAAACATAAACAATATATTAACAAAGAAAGATGAATTTGGGTCAAGGATGAAAATGCATGATTGGAATACTTTCATTATGGTAATTATTTTGGTATATTATATACACTTGTATAATGCATGTACTTTTCAGTGTATTATGTTTACTACTTTAGGAAAAATAATGAAAAGATCATTTTATAATTGTTGCAATACGTTCTACCTCTATCTCTCCTAGACAACTTTGACAATAATGTCAAGCAAGTTATATATGATCTTGAAAAATACATGAGGTAAATAGTGATTTTTGTTCAATTCATTGTATACAGCTTATAATTGCCATTTTTTTTACTTGTTATGTAATATATTGTATATTTTTGTTAAATCTCATTAATATATTTACACCTTGAATCACTTGTAGATGGTTGTCATCTAAAGAAATCCATAAAGAAGATATAAATTATTGGAAGAGAAAAATTCCTCGTCTAATGTGTGAAATGCAAAAGTGTCTACCTTTGACATTTTTCAATGCTCAAGAACACTACCTCATACACCAAGTTGAGGAGATTGAATTGTGTGGACTTGTACACACAAGGTCAATGTAGATGGTTGAGAGGCACTTGAAATTTTTGAAGGCTTTGGTTAGAAAAAGAGCACATTCTGAGGGTTCTATGGTGGAGGGATATATAGTATACCAGAGCATGGTGTACATTAATGAATATCTCCCTAAGTTTACAACAAAGATCCATGCAGATTGCATTTGGGATCCCAACTCCATTAACAAATTCAAAAGGGAGTACCTGATGGGGAAAGTTAGATTGAAGAAAGTGAGAGGTAATTATAAGATGGTCATGGAGATTAATTGGAATACATTTTACATATGGTTTTTATATATATTGTACTTATTTAATTTTTAATCTTCAATATACATCAATTATAAATTAAGGTTGTATATTGTGGTATTTAACTAATTATACGTCATTTGTGAATTTCAATTTTTTTTGATACAGTTGATCAAGAGTGGGATGCACTACATTTATACATCACAAACAATCTTGATTGGATGATGGTATGGATTGAATGATGTCAACAATCAATTTTCAACATGGGAAGGTGTGGTTTCATTGATACTACCATTATAATATGTATTCCAAATGGCAACAAAGGGAAATTTATTTATACATAGTTTTAAGAGATAAAAAGGCATCGTGATAAATATATTAATCACCCATATTATGAATTATTTTCAATTATATTATATATATGTTGAAATTTTTTCTTTTACATACATTCGCTAAATATGTTGTCAATCTTGATGATATTGTAATAAATTTACATGTTTCTTACATATATTGTAGGTAGTGAAACAACACAAGGCTATGTGGTGTAATACAAATTTTGAATCAAAATGTTGGATGACAAGGAAGAAAAAAATTCAGATTTTGGTATAACTGCAGCCTTCGCAAGTATTTTAATGTTTCACCTGGTAGCTACATACATTCAGAACTTCTAAATTAGATACTTTATGGGATTTGGAGGAGCGTTTCTGAGTGATTCTAAATTCGATGAGCTTTTTTTTCATATCTCTATGCATACAAAGCAAGCATTGAATGAAATGACTTCTAAGAGATCACTTTGCTGAACATGATAACGGTTCACTATGGTTAATACAAGGTCAACTTGTTTAGCCGGAATGCATTCTGCTCCTTCCAAGCCAATGAGCAAGTATTTTGAGGTTCCTGTAAATCAAGGTCATTTGTTGTTAGACTCAAGAGGAAGTCCTCGCAGCATAATGCTAGGAAGAAGATAATCAAGAACTAGAAGATGATGTAGATGATGATCAAGATCAGAAGGTTGATGATGTCCTCGGCGAAGATACCAAGAGGAGGAACTAGATCATGATGATGTAGGAGTTAATGTTCGAGTGATATCTATGTGGATGATGACATTATCGAAACTGATATCGATGATGATGATGATATCACCAATCCTTACAATGTTGAATTTGGATTGGATGATACAGACAAAGATTTGGATGAAGAAGAAGATCAATGACTTTGAAATGTATGAGTTATGCAATTATATTATCTATTTGATATTAATTTCTTGATAGAATTATATTTTACTTATGTGGTTACATAATTAATTCATGATGTTTTTAATTTTTATGCCATTACATAATTAATTTAATGATGTACTTTTTAATGTTTGAAAGGTCAAAAAATTAAAACATTTCAATAGTGATGTTAACAACCTTGAAATTAGTGTGTTTTATGTTTCATGATCATACAATATTAAAAATTTAGTTGTAGAGGTGGTTGTTTAGTGGTTGAAATGTAAAGGCCTTTAAAAGGCATAAATTGATCATTGTAATGGTTGTTGATGGTTGAGGATTTAAAATACAAGTTCTTGACATTCAAAAATATGTGTTTTTCTTCAGAATTTCTATATTTTTCTTGTTATGCAACACTTTACGGTCACATGCAACTATATTTTGATGTGAAATCAATTCCAGGTCATGAATACATGTGTTATCTTTGATTTGAATCTAATTTGAAGGCTTAAGGCATTGATTTGAGTTAGAAAGCTTCATTTCTTTACATATAGTCTAGTTACCCTATTTTGAGGGTTTTGTAGTCCAAACATAATATAAAGGGGCTCTTACACTTATTATGATTATTTTAGCTTGTATAAGAGGCCCCATGGATACTCTTGTAATTGTAGGATGCTCTTCCTCTTCCGACTTTTCTTTTCTTTTCCTTTATCTTCCATCTCCTCGATTCTGGATTTTGATTTTTTGATCCTGGATCTGGAACGACCGGATTTGCCGATTTTCTGATAAAGATTTTTATTTTGTTGATGATTTGACTTGAACGATTTGAGTTCGGACGGATTTTGAGTCGATCTCGATGCGCGGATCTTATTCTTCTGATTTTGAGCTTGACGCGACCCCTCTAACCTTTTAACCATCTACCTAATGGAACTTCAAAGTTTTATCCTACCTTATGTCTCTAGTCATCTATGGTGTTTGGGAAAAGCATAGGGTTGGGGTTTTACCTTTGTCTTCATGTAAAACCCTAGTATTATCGTACGCTTTAGGAAATATCTATTCGGTCATTACTTTTTGGGAGGGTTTTTAAAACATCTTAAGTCACATTGCTTCATCTAGGTCTAGCCCCCTTTAGTTTTATCATTTTATTTCCTTCATTTAATTTTATTCTCCTAAGTCTTGGATGGTCTCATGCTCCCTCATTTAAGTGACAAATTATGTCATTGTTTGTTGTTGGCCTAGTGATGTCCCCTTATTCCTTTAATAATTTTTATTTTATTTTGTAGAGGGACAAGTTCGCATGACCATTGATCAATCATTGTTTGATCTCAGTCATTCCTCACCATCCCACAATGACCCCACCACGCTGCCTTGGTTGATCACAATATCATGGGAAAGTGCCACGTGTCTTGTCTGGTGATGCTGAAGGGATGATAAAATACTTTGATGCATCTATTTGATTTTAATACATTATGCAATGGGTTACTAAAGTGTTTATAAAATGTGTGTGCTTCAAATCAATGCAGATGCTATAATCTCAATAGGAAAGGTGCTCGATGGTTAAAGACAAAGCTGGCAACTATGTTGAATGAACTATATTTTTTGATGGTTGAAGATCCACTATTTCCCACCATCGCGTGATCAGAAGTTGTTAGGTTTTTATTGATTGTGATATCGCGGGCGAGCACCACGTGGATTTTGTTGGCAATGCGTGGTATGGTGGGCCCCTTTTTTCCACGATGGAGATTATGTCAATTTGATTTGAAGGAATCTATTTGATGATCTGACCAAGGTGAAAGATCAATGGCTAATATTTGAATCTGCATCAAATGAAATTGGAGTCGTTCATGCAACACATGTGTAAGCTTTAATGGTGGACATGACATCTACTACTAGGGTTTGATGAAAATAAAGCAATTTTTATTTTTCTTTTGGTATCATAAAGCATTCAAAACATCTTTGTAGAGTAGTTGCGGAGCCAAGGACAAAGTTACAAATTGTTACAACAAGAATTTGGGTTTCTACAAGTGCAAAGCCATGAGTTCATTTATGTATCTCTTGGTTATTCTAAATTTGAATTTGGGGGAAATTTTTTGTGTGCTTGTCGTAGGGATTTTCTATAGTGGTTTTAGGGCTATAAGTTAATTGAATTGTGGGAAATTGTAAGGTTTTGTTTTGTAATTTCATATTTTGTTAAGCCCTAGTCTGTTTAAAGTTTGAAATAGCAAGGAAGCCCTAGTTTACTCAGGATGGCACTGACAAAGTAGCACTCTAGCTAGATTGATTATTTAAGTAGAAACTTATATGATGATTTCCTGGATCAATTGCCCTTGTCAACAAATGATAGGAAGAATGGGTTGGTTTTGATGTGAGGAAAAACTCTAGGGGAGGGATTAGTCTATAATTTTTCTAACATAGATGATGCTAGGGTTCCTCTTACTGGTCTAGAGATGTTCAGATTATGGTTTGGAAAGAGGAATTTTCCCCACCCCTTTTCTAATGGTTGGATGTATGATATGGGGAAGTTAGTGGTACCAAATGTGTTCCCTAATATAGACTTGCATAAGGAAGTGGCTGCACGATATGACTTTGTCACACGGGTGATTCAAGATAATGATGGAAAGGTTCTGTTAAGCATCAATAGAGAGGAATTCCAATAGGTTTTTGATCTAAGTGAGCCTAGTACATTCTTGGTTCCTATTGATCTTGAAGAGATGAAGCAGGAATATGTGAGGTCAAAATCACTTTTCAAAGCTAAGTTGCTCCCACCTCATTTGGCTAGGGTAGGAGGTTCAAAATTCCATATTAGCCCTAATGACCAAGAACCTTTCAGACTGAATTGCTTTACAAAGCATTTCTTTGCTACCTTTAACTCATTGTGCCAAATTTTGGGTTTTCACCCCAACATGGTGATGCCTATTGCTTACATGTTTATGGGGGTGAAAATACAACACCCTAATTTCTCATTAATTTATGATTTTGCTTCTTTATTAGCTAAAAAGATACATGAAGGGCTGTCAAAGTTGTAAAAAAATGATACAGGCACTCCATTCTTCTGGTATTCCATGTTAGTGTATATGTTCTTGTATAAGAATGTTGAATTATTCTTTGAGAAGATGGAGTTAAGGCAATGGGTTGATGGAGAAAGATTGTCAGTGCAGGTATGGACTACAGATTTATCATGTAATAGGGAAAACACCAGTTATGTGCATTTTGATAATTGTTTTGCTTCTAGATTCAGAGTCAGGCCAATGGTAAATGTACCCAAGATTCCTAAGGAGTTGCATGATTTCCTTAGACCAAAGGGGAGGAAGCCAAAATTGAAGGTTTTCCATAACTAGGGTGATATCATTCCATACCCAATCAAAATTGTCTTGAGGGTGTATGGTTTCTAGGGGACCCCTCATATATTGTCGTACAATGTGCCACCAAGAGTGGGGTTTGCAAAAGTCATGTGGAAAATTGGTTGTATCCATGAGGACAACCTTATTGGGAAAGGTAAAGGAACATTCTTCTCGGATTACACTATGGTGTCAATTTTTTTTTTTCAAAGGGACGTTGAATACATTTTGGGAATTTGTTTGAGGAATACCATTTGAGGTGTGGCCCCAAGTGACAACATGATCCTGAGGGATTCTTTTGTCTTTTTAGAAAAAGGATAAAAGGTGGTAAGTTTGTGTATGAGTTCAACTTCCCTGAAGACTTGATTAGAAATGAATTTGACCTAAATGGGCAGGAGTTGAACAAGGAGAAGTGGGTAGCTTATGACAAGCTATTAGATACTATGCACAAAATGGATCAAAAGTATGAACCATTGATGGAGTTCAGTCCATATCATAAGAAAATTGACTTCTTGATGGGAAACTTCAAAGAAATCATGGGCACCTTGATGACCAAAAAGATAAACTTGTAGTCGGATTTTGGCATACAAGAGAAAGATGCTAGGCCAATTGAAGTAAGGCCAACTTACCAACCTACAAAAAGATGGCCTATTTACAAAAGGAAGATAAATGATAGTAGTGATGAAAAAGAAGAGGATCGAAAGGGAAAGAAAATAATGAAATTGCCTACACAAAAAGGTCCAAAGTTCAAAATTCTTGGAGCAATGAAGATTATTGACTTAGATGCATCACTTGAAAATAGTCCCTCACCACCACCATCAAAGCCAAGCCCTAAAAGGAAAATAATTGAACAATCACAAGAGGATTTGGTGGATGAGATTGTTGTCACTGACTAGGACATGCAGATGGGTATGCCTTCCCCTCCTAGGCTGACTGAATTGGTTCTCTTTGATTTGGATATCAAAGGAAAATTTGTATAAGATGCAAGAATGGAGGCATGTAAAGAGTTTCTAGATAACAATGCATTTGTAAACACTCTGGTCTTCTTGCAACTAGTATGGAGAATGAAATTGGAATAATATCAAGATAAATGCAAGAGGAGAAGAGAATTGAGACCTGGTAGGTCAGACCAAGAGAATGACGATGAAGTGAAAGATGAACTAATGGAAGAGTTCAAGAACATCACTCCTGAGGAGTGGAGAAAATTAGTAAATCAAGTTAGTGTCATGATTTTACCTAAATGGGACATTGCAGATGTTGTAGCTTTCAATGCTATTCTGAAGTCCAAGCACCCCTTACAAGACTCTGAAGAAGAGGTCAAGGAAACATTGCAAGATTCTACCTTCAGTGAAGAGTATGAAACTTTAGCAATTTGGGTTTTGGCCCCTCATGGGAGAAAATCGAATGTTACTAATATTAACCCAAATCTAAGAGGAGGGTTGATGATAAAAAGAGCTTCAGAGACCTCAACCAAAGAGTCTACTAATTTGACTGTAAATGTGGCCAAATTGGCCCAAAAGACTGTTGAAAGAGAGGAGGCTGAAAATAAAAGCCTAATGGAGAAGTAGAATGCCATAATTGAGGAATATAGCAAGATGCAACAAAGGAATGTTGAGCTATTGACTAAGGTGGATAGGTTAAAGAATAAGCAGATTGGGGAGACATCAAGTGCTCCAGGGATCAGAACATTACCTTCCACATCAAGGTCAATGCCTCATGCTTCTCCTATTGTGTCTACACCAGGGTCTCCCAGTCAAACTCCTTCCCTTAGCCCTACTTTAGAGCTAATTGATGAAGAAATGGAATACTCTGTTGATCCTTCGAAGAAGTAGCTAATGCATAAGATTTTAGAGTTACAAGCATCCTTGAAGGTGAGTGAGGAGGGAATATTTTTAAAGCAAAGGGAGGTTGTAAATGTTGTATTGAGACATTTAAATGAGAAAGTTGATGACAAATTGTCATTTGTGCATTATTTGTATTCTTTATTATTAAGTGTAATAAAGAATATTGATAGGGATCAGGAGGTTGTAGTACCATTAATTGAAAGATGGATCCCTAGGGCCAATGATCTTGAGATCATGTATAAAGCTTCAAGGTTTGATGTAAATAATAGGACCAAATCATTAAGACATACTCAGGTATTAGTTAAGTCATTACATGGTTTTCAGACCTTACTAGATGACTTGAGTAGGAAGATCAAAGAATTGGTGAAGAATTTTGATGATTGGAGCGATGCATTACTACCTGACATAATTGATGAGAAAGGAAATATCAAGTCACTCCAACAATGGCAAGATCGGGAAAATGAAGTCATCAATTGTCAAATTAGATTAATTTGTGATGACTTAGATTATGATTTATTGGTGAGTTGTATGGATAAAATTATTAGCACTAGTTCATTCTTTGAATCTTTTGAAAAAGAAGCGAAGCATGTGGCAGTTAAGTATACACCTTATAGTGACAAGGTAAATGAGGTAATCAATTTTAATTGGCCAACTGATGAGGAATACTAGAAATGGGTAAACGTATATTTAACTAAGGAGGAGTAAAAAGGAGTAGGTTGTTAACAGTTGAAAAGTTAGCTGTTGCAGTTACAACAGATTACAATTTTGTTTTTGGTGGCAGTCTTGGCATGGAATTCTTGAAGCTTTGTTGCTGCATCAATCATTCTCAGCGAGCACGATGAACAAGAGGATTCTCGAGGAAATTATTGTTGTAACAAATTTTGGAATGTCACAAAGCGGTCCAATTAGCTGGTGATGCGTGTGCTTTCTGGCATGATGCTTATTTTCTCCTTCATTTCTATAAGAATGATTTTAAGGCCAGAAGTACAGGTTAGCAAGTTAGATATTTTTTGGTCGAGTCTAGATAGACTTGTAGAGAAAATTGTAAAGTTTGATGGTTTTAAGGAAAATGCAATTTAGGTTTTGAGTCATTCTGTAGTAGGTTTGATTCATGGGGATTTGATGTTTTATAACAGTACTAGCATTTGAATTGAAATGATTAATTCAAATTCATGTCTCTCCATTGTACATGCATATCTGAATTTTGAAGAAGATAATCAAGGGTTGTCTCGTTCATCTCACTGTTGTGGTGTGTATGATTTATGTTTTGGCTTTAATTCAAGGAATTAATTAAAATTCTTGAATGGGATTGTAGGTGGATATGTTTTGCATAAGGATTTGATAAGTAGTATTGGGTTAGAATACATGTTGATGAAATTGTAAAGCAATGTTCTCAAGGATCTTATATGTTATGTGTTAAATATGTCATAAACCCTTAAATGTTTATGAATTTGACTCCCTCAATGGATATATGGCACTGATCTAAGTTGTAATAATTTGTACAGTTCAGTATTTTGTTTGTCTTTACCTAGCGCTTGCTACAAATTACAAATCAATTACTATTTTACAATGTGGAATGTGTTGTAGTTATCTCATGCTCCAAATAGTTGATATTGCTAATGAACAACCAATTCTATTTAGTATTATCTTATTATGTTGAGCTATTAAATGAGATTATTTTTTTATCATTAATGTTGTTTATGATAATGATGCAGAGGTTGTAAATGCATTAAGGGATCACCCTCTCGGGTCTTGCAAAGCCCAAAGTGTAGGAGGTCTTTAAAATCCTCATCATTTGGTCCATAAGTGAACCTTAACCATAAGTGAACCTTGATCCTAATTAAATCATAACCCTAACCATACTACAATTGAACCCTAATGCTAAGTGAACCTTAACTGTAATCCTAACATTAAACCTAATTCTAACCTAATGCTAATTTAACCCTAACCTACAACTAACATAAAATATTTGTTTTGTAACCCTAATTAAACCCAAAATCTAAGCATAATTACACTCTAACCCTAATCCT
>VDFB02058242.1:583159254-583350662 GCA_007258455.2 Sequoia sempervirens
CTCACTCACTCAATCCCTCTATCTCTCTCCCCTCCACCCTTAACCCTCCCTCCCTCTCTCTCTCTCAAGTATCTTCAATATCCTTACCTCTCTCTCACTCAATGACTCCCTCTATCTCTCTCCCCTTAACCCTTAAACCTCTACCCTCTACCCTTAACCCTCCCTTCCTTTATCTCTCTCCCACTCCCTCCCTCTCTCTCTCACAAGTCTCTCCCTCCTACCCCATCATCCCTAAACCCTTAAACCCTAAACCCTTAAAACTTATATCCTCTACCCTCAACACTCTTCCCCTCTCCCTTCCCCCTCCTAATTCTCTCTCTCTCTACCTCTCCCCTTCTTCCCCTCTCCCTTCCCCCTCCTAATTTTTCTATATATATCTCTCTTCTTCTTCTTTCCTTTCCCTCTCCCTCTCTCTCATTTTCCCTCCTCTTTCTCTTCTTCTATCTCTCTCCTCTCTCTCTCTCTATCTTTCCCTCTCTCTCTCTCTCTCTCTCTCTTTCCCACCCTCCACCTCCTAATTACTCTTGGGTATATGTGCGCAAAAATTGGATATCCAATTTATATCACCAAAATATTACATTTTAAAATGTTTTTCAAATTAGATATTAGAAATGAATTGGATATCCAAAAAAAATCAGATATCCGATTTGTAGTACTTTGGCTGTACTAACACCCAACCCCAAAAAAAAGTCAACTCAGGATTTGGATATCCAAAAAAAATTAGATATCCGATTTGTAGTACTTTGGCTTGGGCATTGCTATGGAGCAATGTACTAACACCCAACCCAAAAAAAAAGTCAACTCAGGATTTTCACATTTTTTGGCGAGTTCAAAATGCTACTTTTTTCATGTTGCCACTTTTTAGCCCATCATGATCCTGCACATACCCATGTCTAAATCAGGTAGTTTTTATTGCTAAGGTGGATCACTCCTTTTTTTGAAGGCCATACACTTATGATTGGGTCAAGTGTTATTTTTAAAATTCCTATTACCTTTTTGATAAGTTAATTATGATTTGATTAGATAGGTTATGAAGAACTTATTTCAAACAATATCTTTATGAAAGAAGTATATTGGCATGAAATTAAATATGATTTGTATTCCAATGTAAAAACTACAAATAATGAAAATAATTATTTCAACACAAACTATTATGTAGTAGTCAATTAAAATGAAAAAGCTCACTATATATTAGTTAGGATACACAACTAAGAAAATGATCTAAAGTGACTTATTTATCCTAGAGGAAATAAGTATATAGTATACAAAGAAAACCAACAAACCCACAACTACCCCTATTTTGAAGGAGTTTAGTTTTCTCCCCTTCCTAATCTCACTAATATTGTCTAATTATTTTAAAGAGATGAAGGGTCATAACACAACTTTATTCAACCCAATAAATAGCTTGGTTAATGGAACTTGACAAAAGCAACAAAATAATTGCTACATTTGGAATTTCACATTGAATGAAGAGTGGTGACAATAATCTACTTATAGTTTAACAAAACACTATTTTTATAAGAATGCTTGACATTAGAAAGATAAGTGTTACTTATAGTTTAATAAAACACTATTATAGTTTTACCAACATATACTATTGTATGCTTGCATGGCTTCTTAGTTAATATATGGGAGATAGAGATAGATGGGGAGAGAAAGAGAGAGAGATAGAGATATATGGGAAGAGAAAGAGATAGAGATATATGGGAAGAGAAAGGAAGAGAGGTGGAGATAGAGAGGGGGAGATAGAGAGGGTGGGGAGAGAAAGGGATATAGATAGAAAGAGATAGAGAGAGGAGTGAGAGGTAGATAAAAAGAGAAATAGAGATAGAGATATAGAGTAGGAGAGATGGAGGGAGAGATGAAGTGAATGAGAGAGAAAGGGGGAGAGGGAGAGATAGCTCAATAGATAGAAGGGAGAAGAGGGAGTGACATAGATAGTGGGAGATATAGAGATATAGAGAATGATAGGGAGAGATATATCAATCACCCTCCCTATATCTCTATATATTCATCCTTATCTCTTTATCTCTCTACCTCTCTCTATCTCTTTGTCTCCATTTCTATTTGTATGTTTGTCATTATCTCCCTCTCTCTCTATATTTTCTTCCCTATATTTATATTTGTCTCCTTAAGTGTGCAATGGGTACATTGAAGAGGTCTTAAAGGAGAATTATCATATCTTTAATCAAATGGCATGCTACCTTGAGCATAAATCCCCAAGGACACGTGCCATCCTTGGATTGTTGACATGAAACAACCAATCAAAATTTAGTTTCTCTCTCTCATATTAATATATATTACTATTATATTAAATATATATTATATTAATTATATTTTGTATTATATAAAAATATAATTATTATTAATTATAATAATTTTATATATATTTAATAATTTTGTTAAAGAATATAATATATAATTATAATAAGTTGAATAATTATATTATTTATTATGTAAAATATAGCTAATATATACTTAACTATATTGTAGAATATTAAAATCTAGCTAAATGGCACAAAAATTTTCAATTTAATTAACATACTATAAAACCTAATGAAACTAGGTTGTAGCTCATCAAATTGGAAAAGTGAAAGATCAATACCAGCACCGAGGAAGAGTTTGGAGTAGTGAAAACAAGGTCAATGCCAGCGTCGAGGAAGATTTTGGAGTTTAAACAAGGTCAATACCAGCACTGACGAAGAGATTGGAGGAGTGAAAATAGGGTCAATATCAATGCCAAGGAAGAGTTTGGAGGAGTGAAAACAAGGTCATTAATAGCACTGAGGATGAGGTTGAGGGAACTCAGGGAAAATCGATGACCAAGGGGAAATGAGTACTGTAAGTTTGGCACCCCCATTCTCTTTAACCTGCAATTGTCATTCCTAGTTTTCAAAGATCTTCTCATACATTGGCATCCCCATTCTTGTAAAATAGTATAAGATAAGATAGAAAAAATAAAATAGCTTAGTATTTCACATTTTTATCAATTAGCCTCAGGTCTTGGAAAAACTCTCATAATCTACCCACATCTTGGTTGAGGTCTAGGATTTCATCAAACATAGCCTTCATTGCATGGGTCTGAAGCAATTGTAGACTTAGCCCAAGTATATGCTAGGCTAAGGTAGACCTAACGAATGGAAATAGAGTCATAAAATTCTTCTTTAATAACTCCACCAAAAACATATGCAAGGTGTTGGTTGATTTTATGGTAAGAAGGTTGATCTTCTAATCTACCTATGGAATTTCTAATTCCAATAAAAGGCAGCTCGAAGGACCTGGACCAACTGACAAGGATTTTAAAGACCTCCTACACTTTGGGCTCTGCAAGACCCGAGAGGGTGATCCCTTAATGCATTTACAACCTCTACACCATCATCATAAACAACAATAACAACAATAACAACAACAGATAATATCATTTAATAGCTCAACATAATAGGATAATACCGAATATAATTGGTTGTTTATCAATAATATCAACTATTTGGAGCATGAGATAACTACAAAAACATTTCATAGTATAAGATAGTCATTGATTTGCAATTTGTAGCAAGCTCTAGGTAAATGAAAATAAATATTGAACCATATAAATAAGTACAACTTAGATAAGTGCCATATATCCATTGGAGGAGTCAAATTTATAAGCATCTAAGGGTTTATGACAGATTTAACACATAACATATAAGATCCTTGATAATATTGCTTTACAATCTCATCAATATGTATTCTAACCCAATACTACTTATCAAATCCTTATACAAAATATTCAAGCATACAACCTGGTTACCCTATTTTGAGGGTTTTGTAGTCCAAACATGATATAAAGGGGCTCTTACACTTTTTGTGATTATTGTAGCTTGTGTAGGAGGCCCCATGGATACTGTTTTAATTGTAGGATGCATGAATATGGTGTAGGATGAGAAATAAAGAAGGTATAGCCGCTATCCTCAAAAATTTTGTGAAGAAAAACATGTGAAATGAGAGGTTCAAGCCTAGATTTCAACAAAATATGTATAGGAGATTTGATTTTATGAAATTTTATCCATGTGTAGACCTAATGGGTTGTTTCTAAACACTGAATATAAATGATATACATACAAACACACACATATATATGTATGTATGTATGCATTTATGTATATGTATTTTAAAATGTAAATGTAAATGCAATTACTAGATGCTCTCCTAGAACAATAAATGCAACATATCATTAAAGAAATCTATATCTATGTATATTGATTTGTATTTTTAAATGCAAGTTTAAATGAAAAGAGCATATGGTTTTGTAGTTTTATAGATACAACATATTCATACTTTAATGTAATTGAAATTCTAAAGTCTTCAACATATATAATATGAAATCGATCAAACTATTAAACTACATGAGAAATAAATGAAAAGAGTAAATGCATATGTATGTAAATTTGTAAATGTAAGTGTAAAATAAATAATAATATTGAAAATTATAAAAGAATAGAAGGGAGACCAGTGCCTTATTGGGTATATGGAGTCTAATGAATATTTGCAAATGTGGATTTCAATAATGGTAATAATTCAAACTGTCAGACATGGAAATTTTTTACAACTTGTGTAAACATGCAAGTGAATAATTAGAAAACTCTTCTTGAGATAGAATGGCAATTCTAGCTATGTGATTCTTCTTATTAATCCAAGTAACACTTCCCAATTGTTGTGATTGATTAAAATATTTTAATCCCTATTTTAGAGAACCAAATAACCAGATCACACATATATAGAAAATGTACAATGATAAACTGAGTATAAACTTGTATCAATTTAAACAATAGAGAAGCATCAGAATGGAGACAATCAAATAACTGCATAAATTTAACAAGCAACTGATACCAAAATCTTAATCTGCAACTTAGATATCTTCATTTACTCTATCAAAATACATACATCTGAGTCTTTGTATATCAAAATTCATTGTCTGCTACAAATTACCTATATGCCATATGTCTAGTGTTTGTATCTTGGCTCTCTTCAACACTTAGTTCTCTAAGAGGGAAGTTGTAATATTGAGTTTTTAGTTCTCTAGGAGGTCTAAATAGAAATATGAAATTACAGAATAGAGCCTTGCAATCACATTTAATGCAGATTCAAATACTAGTCATCGATCCTTCACTTTGGTCAGATGATAGAATAGTTTCCTTTAAAAAAAACTGATACGATTTCCATGTGGCACTCACTTTTAATATCGTGATCAATAAAGACCTCGTAACTTCTGATCACACTATGGCGAGCAACCGTGGATCTCAACCTTCAGTAATCCTGTTTGTTCAACACACTTGCTAGCTTTGTCATTAACCATCAAGCACCTTTCCTACCGATATTATAACATCTCCATTGATTTGAAACATGTGCATATCATAAATGCTTTAGTAACCCGCTACATAATGTATTAAAACTAGATAAATGTATCAAAGTATTTATATCATCTCTTCGGCTTCATTAAATGAGACACGTGGCACTTGCCCATGATATCACAATCAACCAAAAGAGTGTGGTGGGGTCATCACGAGATGGAAAGGAATGGCTGAGATCAAATGATAATTGATCTACAGTCATGCAAACTTGTCCCTCTACAAAATATAAAACATTTATAAAAAGAACGAGGGGACATCACTAGGCCAATGATAAACAATGGCACAAGTTTTTTTTTAAACAAGGGAGCATGGGACCATCCAAGACTTAAGAAATAATAAAGTTAGGCAAAGGAAATAAAATGATAAATGAAAAGGGGCCCAACCTAGATGAAGCAATGGGGCTTAAGTTGTTTTAAAACCCTCCCCAAAAAGTAACGGCCCAAAAGATCCCACCCAAGGCATAAGATAAACACTAGGGTTTTACATGAATACAAAGGTAAAACCCCAACCTTAGGATTTTCTCAAACACCATAGATGACCAAAGACATAAGGAAAGATAAAAATGGAACACAGAGAAAATTTTTGAAGTTCCATCACAAGGAAAGGTCTCCTCCCTTCTTGGTAGTGATAACCTCCTCCACACACAACCCTTAAAAATTATGAATAGAGGAATATAATCTTTGAAGAACTCAAAGTTGATTCTCTCCTACCTGACGCTTTTAGTCATTTTATGTTTACAAAAATTTATAGTGATTACTAGAGCCACATAGACCAATTCTTCATAATAGAAGAATTTGATCATACTTTTTCAATGATGGCATTATGAGAAAACCTTGGGTTAAATGAATAATTCCTAGCTAAGTTATTTAAATCATTTCCAACCGTATAAGAGAATATTGTTGCTATGTGTACTTGGATACCATGGAGAAAGGATCTTTGGGCTCTTTCATCAATCATCCTACCTTAAAACATACCAAAAGTCTCTTAGCAATTAGACATAGGAATATTTAAGATTACTTAAAAAAAATTATTGCCAAAGCATAAACTTATGATGACTTAACTAGGCCTAGTACACACTCCTTCCCCATTAACCACTTAGACATATGGAAATTAAATGTAAATTTTCTACTATTTTTAGTCATGTGGTGTCCAATAAACTACTTGGTGGTGTTTCCCTTCAAGTTTATTTACTTGAATGAAGAGAAAAAATCCTTTGATTACAATTATAGAATACATTTGAGGCCTTGGTTGTGTAATTGGTGGACCATAGTCACATTTAACACTTGTTACAAAGTTTGGGAGTTAAAACGTTAAGTAGATTTGATTTGTGATGGAAACATTTGGATGGTAGTAGCAATAAATTGCAATCTATCAAGACTTGATTACCTTATAACCTATGAAATTCTAGTGATGAAATGATAGATTAATCATAATGTCACCTTGGGATCACATCACCATGAAAGAACTTCATCCAAGATCCTTATGAGTGTAGGTACCACCAAATGGGTATTTGTCAGATCTATCTTCCTCGAGCAAGGGAAATTCAAGAAGAGAAGAGAAAAGCAAGACATGTAGTATGTCTAAAAGAGGGAGATCAACTAGAGGTCAAAATATTAGAAATTTTTTTTGTAAATGCGTGGAATTTTTTCTTGCTAAAGGGGGGTCATGTTCTTATGATGATGAGAGCATAGGTAACATGAAGGTTCCCTTGAGGTACAAACATCTATGGAAACAATGGGTACCTAAGGAAATTCTTCCAATAAACACTAATTTTTGTGTCAACGAGAGGATATATCGCATAGCACCATCATCATTACATGGTTTGGGCCTATTTTTCATGGATGGAATAAAGGCCTTTTACAACAAAGTTACTAAATTGATGGAGTATGTTGGAGCCTGTTACAGTTATAAAGATTGGATGCAACTGATTTGATATACACGAAGTATGTGTAGGTATGCACTGTCAGCAAATTATATACAGCTAAAAGATAAGGATGAAAATAAAGAAGTGGCTATGTACATTGATAGAAGGCCAAAAGCATCTGGGAATATTACAGGGTTTATAAATAGTACATGACCTGGGTCAACAAATAAGCAACCCAATTGCATATTTGAGGTGTGCGAGGGAAACCATGTATTCATATGTTTGATAAAATCAATAACTACAAACACAGTTACTATGGAGGTGGTACGTACTATGTACCATTTTACCCAACCTCCAATTAATGACTCCAATATACCATTTTATTCTTATGTTTTTTTTCATAAGTCTATTAGTTTCATTTCGGTAATGTTTTTCATATTTAATTTTTGTCATAGTAAGACATTGATCATACAAAGAAGGCTCCAGCACAGAGCACAGATCACGATGTATCTTCAAGCGCTTCTACCCAACAGGTTTACCTCATTGTAATTGTACAAATTAGATATGAGCAAAATGTTTTATTACTACATTTTTTTCATAAGTTTATTGGGTTAATTTTGATAATATTTTTAATATTCTTGTTGTAGTGGACTAATCGAGGAAAGGCACCAGCAGTAGATGAGAGTATCCATAGGGAGGTGCAGTCAATATTATGTGATGATGAAATCACTTATTCAACAAACCCTCTCGATATGATAAGGAATACAAAAAAAATGTAATGAAGAAATCCTTTTAAGTTGTTATTCATACTTGCAAGTAAGTTGTCATGAGGTCTTTAATTATAACATAAGTTCATTCATGGTTTTATATTTCGTTCTCTTTTATGTCATGAACTAAAATATGTGTTGTTTTTACAAAAAAAATTGTGTCCTCATGATCCTCCTGGCCATGATCAAGGTACTGCAAGTGTTGCCTGAGGAGTAGGGGTTGGTACAAGTGTCCATTATGATCTTGTGCATACATCACATCATCTAACCCCATCATCTATGCCTTTATTGTTGTATAAAATTTTGGCAACACATACCATGCAGGCATCCATTAGTGCATCCTATGGCAGTGAACACATGCCAGAACATGGTCAGGACATGTACCTGGGGATGCAGAGGCCACTAGTACTGGTGATATTTTAGGAGCATTTCTTGGATCTTCTCGTATTACTAGTACAGGAACATTTCCAATCACATTTGTGGTGACCAAGGATTTCGTTCCCATAAAGATTGAGAAGGTCCTAGGTACTTTAAAATGTTTTAATTATTATTATATATAATCCGATTGAAATTTACTTATTGATCACTCTTTTTAGACTATTGATCCCATGATCATTTTGTAGGAAATGATGCTTTTTATTAACATCTAAGTGATATTACATTGGAGCTCTTTATGCCCACCATGCGTACACAGTGGAATGCCCAAAATCAAGATTTATAAGATGAGCTCATTAACCGTTTAGTTGTGTTGTTCGGTGATAAAAAAATTCAACCGAACCAAGGTCATTAAGAAAGTCGGTACCTATCTAAAGTATGTGAGGGACCAATATAGGTCACATTTAGAGCAGAACAAAAATTACAAGCATCCCCCCATGATTCCGGAGAGGGAGTGGAAGGACCTGGTGTCGAATGGAAAGGAGAAGGTTGAAAAGAAAAAAGGAAAGACACCATTGGGCCAAGGAAGGTATGTGATACTATCAACAATGTAATTACATACTTATTACTCTTTCTTTTTACATAATCTAACTTATTTCAAACTTTTCATAGGCTGCCCAACACATCAAAGGAAACAAAGGCAAGACTAGAAAAACACAAGCAACACAAACTTGGATCTGGTGGTTATATAAAATTAGACACATGAATTGTAAGTATTAATAAATGAAATATTGTATCCAAATAATAAATTGAAAACAATTTAGGTTTTATCACACCATAAAAACAAAATTCATGATCTTATGCAAAAATGTAGGGCTCTAAATTCAACAAAGTTCCCACAAAATAGGACCTGAAGATTGCCTTCCAGCAAGGCTATGGAGTCGTGGCTAAATGCCTAAGAGTCTTGACTAGGCAAACACAATATTCTACTGCATCTGACATTCAGGTAATTAAACTCAATAAAGTTTATTTAAAATTGAATACTTGTGCAATCTATTCAATGTTAATTTCCACCATAAAATAATTACATGCCTATTTGTTTTAAACATTCAAGTAATGATAATATTGCACATGACATTGGAATGCATCCTAGTGAGGGTGGAGCACAACCTACAAATGAAGGTAATGGTGTGCATCTCGGTACTTTAGAGCATGTAGAGCGTGATCAACATGTTGAGCATGATCAGGCTAGAGAAGATCAAGAACATGATGTGGCCCCATCAAGTAAAGAGGACCACTCTAAAGTTCTTTTACACATATTTAATTGAAATTGGTGTATTAATTAATGTAACCTTTTGTGTTTCAACTTTAGAGCAAGTAGAGTGTGTTCAACATGTTGAGCATGATCAGGCTAGAGAAGATCAAGAACATGATGTGGCCCCATTAGGTAAAGAGGACCACTCTAATGTTCTTTTAAACATATTTAATTTCAAATGGTGTATTAATTAATGTAACCTTTCATGCTTCAACTACAGATCAGGATTTAGAGGGTGTTCAACATGTTGAGCACGAGTCTATAGCAGAAGCTTAGGAATATGATGTGGACCCATCAGGTAAAGAGAACCACTCTAATGTTCTTTTAATTAATGAAATACTTGTAATAATAATAATAAAACATATTAGTTTAACATTTCTTTGTTATTGCAGCAGACCCCCCTTACAGCAGTGTCCAAGTCATGAGTAGACAACTAGGTGTACATTAAGATCACGAGCAGAGGGCTGAACAACTAAAGGGGGGACAAATGATTTAGAAAATGATACTCCACTTCATATTTTTTTAGCTTTAAAAAAGAAACAAAAAAAAAGCGATTGTAATCATATCATGACAACCATATTTTTATAATATGTAAAAACTGAAAGAATGAATATTATATGTTAATGAATGAATGTGAATATGTTAATTAATGAATGTTATATGATTGGGTATGGGGAATTGAGAGTTATGTGAGGGGGGGGAGGGGCCAAATGAGCTTCCACTGTCATGTGGTTGGCCCTATTAAGTAGAGAATATTAAACTATTCTTGAAACAAAGAGAAGATCAATAAGGTAATGCACTTTTTAATATAATAAATGCATCATTTGAAGCATCAAACCAATATACAAAGATGAAAGAAAGTGCTAAATTTTCACTATGGTGGCATAAATATGATTCTTTATACCCTGAATCTATCCTTTGCATCATAATTTGAAGTTGTTTCCATTCCAATGTTTTAAGTTTAGTTTTTTTGTATGGCTTTGTATGAATACCACAATGTATTGTGTGTGGATTTGGTTTCAAAGCTTTGTTTCTTCTATTTTTAGTGGTGACATAAGTCTGAAATTTGACTTTTGTGCATAACAAGTTAGTGGAAAAATTGATAGCTCTGAAGGGTTTAGAGGCTTGATTGAGATAGATACATGGATATTTGGATTTTTTTTGATGGGAGACTTCCACTTAACCATGAAATTTTGTACCATCTACAAGTATGCAAAATTTTCTCTACTTACATTCATTCTTGATCATAAATGCTCTAAATGATATTAATGTTTCAAACTTAAGATTTGTTTCATTGTTATAATGATCAAAATGTTATATTTTTCCATACATTCAAGCATTTTCTTGCCCCCTACCCTTTGCTCTCCCCCCTCCTTTTAAGAATTTTCTTTGTTATAAAAGATTCACATTTCTATCTCATTTACACAAATTTATTTGAAGCGCTAGGAGTGAATAAAGATATGTAAAAGATGATGGATTATGTCTAAACAACTTTCCATCTTATAGCTAATTAAATCCTTAATATTTGAATATTTTAGAGCTCGAATAATGCTTGTATATGCATGTGTAGCTATAAGGGAGCCTATGTGAAGATTAAAATTTAAGACATCACTTTGGTATTTTTCCTTAGGCAGTGAAATGATATTTTGAGTAATACAAACCTACACACACATTGATATTTTTTGGAATTGCATTGAGGAAATTTATTTCTCTTATACCTACCCTTGGCTAAACATGGAGGTATCTAATATTGGTTTCTAGGTTTTTTCTGTAAGTAGTTAATTTCACAGAGGAAGACTAAAATCTTCTTAATGTCTTGTCAAGTGTGAAAGCATATGAATCACTTGTTGAAGGCACCATTTTGTATTCATCCAAAAATAGGTTTGTTCTTTTTTTATGTTTCTTGCATGTATTTTTTTAGGCTCTAGAGATGTAGCTCGACTCTTTCCTTTGCACTTTTCATCTATTTTGATGATTACAGTAGATTGTCCTCATAATTTTTTATGTAGATCTGTTTGTAACCTTATTTTCTACCAATCAATTTGGACACCAATCACATATTAAGGACCGTTTCACTAACTCATAGTCATCCATTATTCATATGTTGCAGGTTGTGTCTGTGTGCCAATAAATCCTAATGATTGCGAGAACTTTAATCCTACAAGTGTACCCAATCTTTCTCAAGTAAAAGTCTTACCTTATTTTATAGTACTTTAATTGAAGGTGCTTCTTTAGATCTGAGATTGTTAAACCTTGGATTAAAATATGATATTATATGGGAAATATAATGATAAATATAAGGTCCATTGAACACAAATTATGAACATAATTTGCTAGACTATGAATAGTGTTACAATTATAATTATTTCTCCTTTACCTACCTCTGTATTAATGAAAAAGATAGCATATATTGGAAGTTCATTACATGTCTCATGTATGTGTTAGTATTTTAATTTTGTTTAAGTTGTTCAAGAGCTTGATTAGGTCAAGAATATGTTCTACAAGTTCTATTCTCTTGACACTACTCAACATTTTCCCTACACATTTTCTCTTCAATCTAGACATTTCTTAACTCTTTCCCTTGTTAGCCCTTGGTTGTTCTCAAGTGTAATTCTTTTTCTATGCATCTTGCAGTCTATATGTATGATCAATTATCTCTTATGAAGCATGGATAACCTTTCATGGAATTGTTGTTGTGATTAGATAATTGCCATTGTGAGAATAATCATTTAATTTGTATGGAAGTAAGTATTTTTCATATTATTTGACTTGGTATTGTAAAATTTTCTTTGCAAGATTCTCTAGGGGGAATAGTAGAACTATGATGATAGGGAGAGTTGACAACACCATAAATCATTTGGCATTATCAATTTATTGCTTCTAGAATACTCTATGCAAGTAAAATGGAATGTGCAATGACAATTGGTCTCAAATTCAAATCTGAATATAAGTACATTATACACAAGAAGATGGTATCTATTCTATGATTTAAAGAACCCCAAAATAAGAAAATTAATAGGTTCCATTTGTTTACTTGCTCTTAGACACTTGTTTAATTTGTGAGACCCTCATAATGTCTTGCTGATAATCAACAGTGTTCAAAACTCATGAAGAGGTCAGATCAATGTGACATTGTATCTGTCTTGCCAACGGAAGTCATCAACAAGACATGGACTATCGAAGTGATTTTTCTATGTTGTGTCGATGATTGATCTCTCACTGATGGGTTGGCTTTGGTGGTCATCGCCAAGAGTCTCCACGATGACATGGTGTAGGTTTATTTAAAAATCCTAAAGAGGTTAGATCGGTGTGACACTAGGTCTGTCTTGCTAACAGAAGTCAATGGCAAGACATGGACCATCGGAGTGAGTTTTATATCCTGTGTCAATGATTGATCTCTCACCGATGGGTTGGCTTCGGTGGTCATTTCCAAGAGTCTTTGTGATGGTACATTTCAACAAATATTTTTTTAAAAAAATTTGCATTGTTTTGTCACAATTTTGACGAAGGCCACCAATGAATCACCAAAAAATGTCTGACGAAGTTGCTATAGCTGTGACGAAGGCTTAATTGTAACTCCTTTCCCATTTCATCAAAATGGCGAAAAAAGTTCTGGTGTTGTTTCAACGCTTCAGAAGAGCCATTGCAATTGTATTTTGGTTATAATTTGTCAATGGATACACAAAGTTTTCGTTGATATTCTAATGAACATCTGAGTCATTTTATGATACTAACGACTGACGAATCTGCTTGATTATTTTGATGTTTCATTTGTCATCAAAATTTTGACAAAAAAATGGCAATGAAAATTCTTGTCAATTCGTCGATTTTCCAACAAATTTTTGTCAAACAACCGACGAACATTTGTCAGAAAATGGAGTCAAATTCAGTACTAGAACATTATAAAATATCAAATTGAATTAAACATTCATTCTTCATATTTCTATCAAGATTCATATACAAAACACAATCATAAATATATTAAAGAATTTTAACCCATCAAGGTAATAGTAAATAGGCAACAACATAATGGGGTGTAACATATTCCCCCCCTTGTGAATCATCATTCCTCATGATTATTAAGTACCAAATATGAACATAACATAAAAAAATAAAACATTTTATCATAGAAAGAACATCATTTTTTTTCAAGAGATTTCAAAATCTAGCAAGACTTGAGGAAACTTTTGCTTCATCTTAGTATAGTCTTCCCAAGTGGCAAAATCTTCTACATACTAATCCCACTAGACCTTGCATTGCAAAACCTCTCTATTACGTAAGTGAAGCTTACGTGTCCTAAGCACCTTGAGAGACTTACAATTGGGTCTTGTACTTGTAAAACATTTCAATCAATAACATGGTTATCCCCTATCATGTACTTCTTAAGGTACAACACATGAAATACATTATGCATCCTAGTAAGAGCTAGCGGTAAAGCAATTCTATACACAATAGGGTTGACTTCCTCGAGAACTTCAAAATGACCTACATAACGTGGAGCTAGTTTGGATGAATTTCCAAACTTTATAGAACTCTTGTGAGGTTTAACTCTTAACAAAACATTCTCCCCTACTGAGAAAAGTCTAAGTACCTGCTTGGTATCTACATAACTCTTCTGCCTATCATTAGCTTCTACTAGCCTCTGCTTAATAATGCCAACTTACTCCATTTTTTGTAACATTTCTAGCCTAAGGCTTATCCTATCCTCTAGCTTATCACAACTTATAGGATTTTGACACTTCCTACCATATAATGTTTCAAATGGAGCCATCTTGATTGCAGAATGATAAGAGTTGTTATACAAAAATTCAACCAAAGGTAAATAATCCTCCCACTTGTATTTTTGATCCATGAAATACATTCTCAATATATCCTCTAACACTTGGTTCACTCTTTCAGTTTGACCATCCATTTTCGGATGATATGCTAAACTTATGTTCAACTAATTCCTAAGTGAAGAAAACATGGTTTTCCAAAACCTAGTCATCACACAAACATCCTTGTCAAAAATAATCTTCTTGGGAATTCCATGCAACCTAAATACCTCTTGAATAAAATTTTGAGCTATAATAGGAGCTCCATTAGTTAGATTCCCTGGTATAAAGTGAGCCACCTTCTAATCTTATCCACCACCACCAAAATGGCATTATGTTTATTCCTTGACATTGGAAGACCTTGCACAAAATCCATGATAATGATTTTCCATTTACTTTTTGGAACTTCATGAGGATACAAAAGACCTACAAGGTGATGATGTTCTACCTTCACCCTCTAACATTCTAAATAGCTTTCCACAAATCTTGAAACATCTCTTTTCATTCCTTTCTAGAAATACAATAGCTTCACATCAACCAGCATCTTAGTCACTCTAGGATGTCCAGAATATGGTGTAGTATGAACTTCTTTCCACACTAAATTTTGTAATTCCACAGAGTCTGGTACACAGATTCTTCCCTTAAACCTTAGCAAACCATCAAGTTCAAAGTGAAATCCATCATACCTTGGGTCTTGCAGATTATTCAAAATTTCTTGCTTGACTTGTTCATAGTATTTGTCACCCTTGGACTCTTGCAACACTTGACCCTTGAAATTGGTTTAAATTGATATCATTGAGGAGATATGTCTCCTACGACTCAAGGCATTTTCAACCCAATTCTCCTTCCCCTCGATATAGTTGATATTAAAATCATATTCAAATATCAATTCTAACCAGCTTCTTTGCCTTGAATTTAGATTTAGTTGAGTAAACAAGTAATTTAGACCATGATGATCAGTCTTTAGTTCAAAAGGTTTTCCCAATAGATAGTGTCTCCAAATTTTTAATGCATGAACAATAGCTACTAATTCCAAATCATGTGAAGCATAATTTTTCTCATAAGGCTTAAGCTTCCTTGACTCATAGGCTATGACTCACCCATCCTACATCAACACTCCACCCAAACCTTCTCATGAAGCATCAATGATGACTATAGATAAAATCACCATTTGGATGTGGTACTTTTAGTATCAAAGCTATGGTCAAATTCTCCTTGATTTGATCAAATGTCGCTTGAGATTTCTCCGTCCATTCAAAATTATTCCCTTTTCTCTATAAGAAGGTAATGGGAAAATCTATGTTGAAAAATTTGCAACAAACTTCTAATAGTAACTAACCAGCCCCATAAAACTTCTAACTTCTAACACATTCTTAGGCACTAGGCATTCAAGCGCTGCTTTTATTTTTGTTCGATCACCTACAATCCCATTAGTTGAAATCACATGACCTAGATATTGCACTTCCTTTTGAAAGAAAGTACACTTAGAGAGTTTCCCATACAACTTAAGCTCTCTCAATCATTAGAGAATAATCTATAGATGTTGGATATGTTGCTCTTCATTCTTGGAATATATAAGAATATCATCCAAAAAGACCAAAACAAACTTGTCCAAGCAATATCTGAATACATTATTCATTAAGTTAATGAATGCTTCAGGTGCATTTGTTAGCCCAAAAGGTAGGACCACCATAAGTTTATGCACCTTGGTTGATGATTTAATGTATTCTTAAGCAATGAGAAGTGGAATTTTCAGCTAGTTAACCCTTTGAATTGAGTAGATTCTACCAATTTTACAATACATTAGCTTAGAATCTATATTTTTGGTGTCGTTTCCAAGGATGGTGCTATCTTCATAAACCTGTTCTTAAATTTTCATAGTTAACTTTTCTTTTCAGCATTAGGACTATTACATACCATCTTTTTCAACACCATGATACTGACATTGTGTACAACCGTTGAATGTAAACTCATATTTCAAGTATGCAAAGGTAGAGAGATTCCTTGGGTAGGTTCTTTCCCCCCACATGCCAAGAAGCTATTGCAGAAATTGGTGACCCTATTACTCAATTCAAAGGTACTATTGAAGAATAAATTTCCTTTTCACCAACCTCTAGCACACATACAGAAGGAACATACCATGCCATGGGTGATGCAATAGATGATGATGTTTCCCAACCAACATTTGGGTTTCCTATTACTAACCAACAAAGGGATATAGTGCTAAAGAATATTCCTCCTTCGACCTTGCCAGTTTTCTATTGGTTATTGACTGATGACACAAATGCATCCCTCTTTAAATTTAATGCCTTATGCATAAGTTATGATTATACTTCTGATGCACATAGGTTAAAAAAAATTCCTACCACCCTCAAGGATGCAACTTTAAGACGGTTCATGGGATTAGGTAAAGATGATGTTCTTTATTGGGACACCATGAAGACACTATTCTTGGAGAAGTATCAGGACCACTATAGTGGACCTGATAGGAGAAAGGATGATATATTCTAAATGACACAAAAGGATGATGATCCTTCAAAGGATTATGTTGAAATATTCCAGTTTTCTCTCAAGAAAAACCCCCATAACAAGTCAGAAAAGTCTCTCAAATTAGTCTTTTTTAGAGGGATTAACAAAGAGAGTATAGATTCCTTGAACCTCATTGGCCAAGGAGATATTTCCTGGCTACCATTTTCAAAAATTTATAAGGCCTTTAGGAATTATTCCAGGACCTTCACAAAAAGGCTATGAGAAAATAGAACATCAATTCTTGGTAAATCATCTACTGGGGTTTCAAAAGTAGAGCTAAGCAATTTGTTATCCAATATGAAAGAGGATATAATCAGTCATTTGGAAAAATAGTTGAATACTCTCCACATTAAGAAAAATCAAGAGGAATTTGAGGCTATGCTCACTAAATATTGTCCAAGTTGTAGCAAAGAAAAGAAAATTGTAAATGTAAAGAGTGGCCAGTATCTAGCAAGATAAAGTTAACAAGCTTGATTTTCAACCCATTGAAGGAGATGATGGACAATTATTTTATATAGCACAAAGGAGGCCATGGCAGCAGTGGCAAGGTATGCCACAAGACCCCCTCAAATTTAATTTATCCTTTCCTATTGGAAACCAATAATTTTCTACTTGGAACTCTTAGCCTTTGCAAGTAAATCAGAACTAGTGGAAAAATCCTCAATGGCCAAACCCTCAATCATATTGGAACCAATAGCTAAATCCTTGGCCATAATAGAATTTTCAAGGTTCCAATTACAATCCACAATGGCCAACCCAACAGAGTCAGTGGTAGCCTCAATGGAAAAAAGTCCAACAATGGTAGAAACAAGTTATGAACTATTAGCAATCCATGCTCCCTCCTCCACAACAACAACAAGATTTAATGCCTCCATCAAATCCTACATCCCAACCACCCAAGAAGAAAATACTTGCCCAACCTACACCTAACCCTAACACTAAGCATGTTCAACAGGCTTATACTAATGAAGCTATGCAATACTCCACTTATGGGGTAGAGGTGAGTGATGCCCACCTCAGATTAAGAAAACAACTTGTTGGACCTTCATCCCCCCAAATTATAGAAATGGAGGATGAGGAACCTACAGTTGAGGCTTCTAATAAACCATGTTTGGAGCCTGAACCAAATTAGGTACACCAAACTACCTGAAATCCTAAGTCACCTTTTCCTAAACACCTAGCTATGCAAAAAAATCACACACAGGCTAAGATAGACCTTTTAAGGAAATTGAAACATGTGAACATAAAAATCCCACTTATCCAAGCTATCAAAGACATCCCTATCTATATCAAATTTGTAAGGGATCGTTGTCTTAAGAAACCAAACAGGAAAAGGAAAGATCTATAGATAGTCCATGTCTTAGGGAATCTTGCAGATATCATGTTGGGGAACATTACAATCCCTAAGTATACCGGTCTTGGTAGTATAGTTATGGATGTTAAGATTAATGGGACCCTCATTAAGAACACTTTGATAGACTTGGGGGTAGCCATCAATGTCATGAAAAAAGAAAAAATGCAATTGCTTTAGTTGGTCAACCTCAGGCCCACACAAATTGTCTTGCAATTAGCTAATAGGTCCATGATCAAGCTTGAGTGAATTATTAAAGACCTATTTATTGCATTGGATTCTTGGGAGTACCCTGCAGACTTCATAGTACTACAACCCAAATTCAATCTTGTAGGTTACCCACTCATCCTAGGTAGGCCTTGGTTGGTAACAGTCGATGCATTTATAGGTTGTAGGTATAGTAAAATGATAATATTCAATGGGACATTTCCAAAGAACTTGGTTCTTTATCCACTAGCCCAACCATATGCAGACCTTGAGCACACCATTTGGCCCAATTTGGGTGAGGAGGAGGAAGATAACTATTCTCTTCATGAACTAATGACTATAGAGAACGACCCCTTATTGGATAACTAAGATGAAGATGAGCTCATTGCTCACATAATCCAAAATGACTATGGTAGGAGCCTGCAACAACAAGACTGTCTCATATACCTACAAGACCCCTTGCAAAGTATTATACATATTGATTCTACAAAAGAGATATCACAACTATTTCATTCATTACTTCTTCAACAACGTTTACCAATCACACCAAGCCTTGATCTCTCATCAGTTATAGAGTCATCAAAGGGGTTGGAAATTATGTTAGGAAGGAAATTAAATATCAATAATTCCTTGACAGAGGAATAACAAAATTCTCTGCAATCAATTTTGTAGGCACACTCAGTTGCATATGCATGGGATTACCATGATATGAAGTGCATAGATCTTGATGCATGTATGCATAGGATTTACATTAATGATGGCTATAGACCTATAAGACAACCATAGAGATGCATGAATCCAACTCTAAGAGAGTGAAAGTTGAACTACAAAAGCTTTTAGATGCAAGTTTTATATACCCTATATCATATAGTGAATGGGTTTCACCATTGGTAATAGTTCCCAAGAAAGGTGGGAAATGGAGAGTCTATGTTGATTACAAGGAAATAAATAATGCCATGAGGAAGGATCACTTCCCACTGCCATTTATCAACCAAGTTCTTAATTCTTTGGTATGGAAGAAATATTTCTCATTTCTTGATGGTTTCAGTGGTTATAACCATATCAAGATTGCACCAAAAGATCAAGATAAGACCACATTCACCTACCCCTAGGGAACCTATGCATATTTTGTCTTACCTTTAGGTTTGTTCAATGCTCCAACTACCTTTCAAAGAGCAATCCTCGTCATATTTTCTGATTTTGCATATGATTTCATGGAGATATACATGGATGACTTCACCACTTATGGTGAAAGTTGTGAGGAAGCTCTAAGTAACCTAGAAAAAGTGTTAAAAAGGTGTAAGGAACACAACCTATCACTCAACAATGAGAAGTGTTTCATGATAATGACACAGGGAATAGTATTGGGAAACTTTATATCCAGCGCAGTAATCCTAGTTGATCCACACAAAATTGAGATAATATCTACCTTACCTATTCCTCAAAAACAAAGAGATATTAGGAGCTTCCTTGGTCATGCAAGATACTATACAAGGTTTATCAAATATTTTAATAACATTGTTGCACCTTTATTTGTTTTACTGAGTAAGGACATTGAGTTTGAATGGACCTCTAAGTGCCAACACTCTTTTGAATAATTAAAGAAAGCTTTGACTCAAGCACCAGTCTTGAGAGGGCCAAATTGGACTCTCACATTTCACATACATGTATATGCTTCATATTTTTCCATTGGAGCAATCTTGGGTCAAAAGGATGGAAACAAGGAGTATGCAATTTATTATATCAGCAATAATCTTCAAGGGACAAAATTAAACTACACTATAACAAAAAAAGAGATGCTTGTTGTAGTTTATGCTATTAATAAATTCACGCTATATTACTGGCTATCCAGTATTTTTCCATATAGATCACACGACAATCAGGTATTTGATGAAAAAGCCAGTGGTTGGAGGTAGATTTGTAAGATAGCTACTTCTCTTACAAGAATTTGAAATTACCATTGTAGGTAAACCTAGAAAAGCAAATGTGGTGGAAATTTTCCTATCAAGACTACCAACACACTCAATTGGAGTGGTGGTTGATTCATTTCTTGATGAACATTTGTTTTCTTTGCAAGTGCAATTACCCTGGTATGCAAATATTGCTAATTATTTGGTCATAGGGTAGATTCCACCACATTTCTCACCAAGAGAGAAAAGAGAGATGGTTCATAAATGTTTTCCTTAATCTTGGATATCTGGTTATCTATTGTATACATGGCCTGATAAAATCATGAGAAGATGCATCAAAGAAGATTTTATTTTTGATATCATGAAAGCATGTCATGATGAGCCATGTGAAGGTCATTTTGCAACAAAGAGAACATCTTTTAAGATCCTCACAACTATCTATTATTGGCCTACTTTACATAAAGATGTTAAATATGCTAGGATTTGTGATAGTTGTCAAAGGATGGGAAAGCCAACAAAGATTGAGGATATTCCCTTACAACCTTAGTTGACATTGACACCTTTTGACAAATGGGATTTATACTTCATTGGTCCAATCTCTCCTACTTCCAATAACAAGGAATATATCATTGTTTGCACTAATTACTTAAAAAAATGGGTGGAAGTTAAGGCCCTATAGTTTTCCAAAGATGGTAAAGTGGCTAAGTTTTTATATGAAAATATTTTTACTAGGTATGGAGTGCCTAGAGATATAGTCATTGACCAAGGGCCCCAATTTACTTATGATTTAATCACCAAGTTGGTTGAGGAATACCAAATCAGACATAAGAAATCAACACCCTATCATCCATAGGATTATGGTCAATTAGAGGTCACAAATAGGGAGATTGAAAGCATTCTCACCAAGACAATGCAGTTGCATAGGAAAGATTAGGTTTCAAGGTTACTTGAAGTAGTCTGGGCAGATAGGACTACATGGAAAATAACCACTGGGTTTACATCCTATGAGTTAGTTTATGGAAAGACAAAAATACTTCCTATTGAGTTTGAATATAAAACATTGAGGACAATAGTAGAGTTGGGAATGGATTTAATAGAAGCACAAAAGGAAAGCATACATTATTTGAATGGGTTGGATGAGATAAGAATGGAAGCAATCCATCATACAGAGGTAGTACAATAGCAGCAAATGAAATGGCATGATTAGTAAAACAAAAGAGTTCACTATGGGAGATTGGGCACTATTATATGATTCAAGGTATAAATATTTTAAGGGTAAACTCTAGTCTAGATGGTTGAGCCCCTATGAGATTAGCAAGGTTTACCCTAATGGAGAAGTACAATTGCATACCATTGATGTAGTTTGGTTTTCACTTCTTGTTAATGCCCATAGACTGAACTTATACAATAAACCAATGCAACATGATGAGTTCATCTTTTTATTGATCCAGCAATATGGTGTTCATAGTGAACCTGAAGCAAACACTGATTCACAAAGTCCTGCATCAATAATATAGGACATACCCAACACGTCTAGTGATCTAGAGGTTGAGTTACACAACTCCACCCCTGAAATCACCCAGGCATAATTTCTCATTCTTTAAAACCACATGCACATACAACACATTGTCCATGATGTACATTCAACATTTATCGAGACCTGTTTCTAATGGGATCTGAAAAGTAAATCTATAAAACACATAAGGGCCATTAGAGGGGAGTGTAGTATACACTTGGAGGAGGTGGTCAATTTATGGTGGAATTGATTCCACATTTTGGAGGTTCACTAAAGAGAAAATTTGTTAGAGAAGGAATATTGTCCCAGTTAAGTGTTGGAAGAGGAGAAAGAAAAATTAATTACAAATACTAATTTTAGTAATGGAATTTTTTGAGGATTGCTTGCAATCCGAAAGGGTGGGACTACCACTCAACTCCATTTTGTGAATCCATAAATTCATAAAAAATTCCTACCTCAGGTGTCTGATGTAGGAGCATCTAGGGGGTACTAGCAATCTTGCATCACCATAAATATTTCTATTTTTATTTTTGTTTCTTTTCAATAAGGGCTTAGGGGCTAGGTGAATAAATATTTTTATTTGAAACTTTGTAATTTCCCTTTGGGATAAAATTTTAATTGTTATTTTGGTGGGAATTATGCATTCATGAATATTTCCAAACGAAAATTTGGGAAAATACCCCTCTTGGACGTCCAAATTATTGGTGGAGACCATTTGGGGTGCATGTGCTTACATGTTCAATTGCATGCCTTGCATGTGATTGCATGCTTGTGCCACAATCTTTGCATTTTTTTGCATGATTGTATTTGGAGCCATTGAGGCCACTGGGAGTCAAAGAAGGTGTCTTGAATGACCAAAATGATTGGCCAACAGTTAGGTGCCCATGTGAAGGTGGTGAAGGCAATGAATTAGTTTACATTTTATTTTCTTAACTCTCCTCAAGTTGGGCATTGGAGTTCTTGATGGTTTTGGAGGTTGTTTTGGGAAACCAATGGTGGTTTATTCTCACTCAATTTCTCTATAATGATGCGTTCTCATCTGGTGAGGGGGGATTTTGGAGAAGTTGTAGTTGCATAATCAGATGTTGAAATGATGCCAGAATGTTGCAGATTTTTTTATGTTTGAATCCCAAATTGTAAGGAAGTCCATGAGCTTCAGTTTGATGTAATCATTTTATAATTTAAACAAATAAGAATGTTTCTAATTTTATTTCTTTAAATCTAAAATTTAATGTCATATTGTATCTATATTGCAAGTCTCTTTATGTGTGTTTGATCTTCGAAGTGTAAGGGGAGTCCCCTTCATCACGAATTCACTCCTTGTGATATTTAAGGAATTTAGCCAAAGCTCCATATTTTTATTCCTCCACTAGTTGGATGCTTCATTAGCTAACTGGAAAGCTCCCCAAATGGATTTAGTTATCTCAGAGTAATTATTGATTTCAAAATACTTCCATTTTTGTTATTCATGCCTCAACCACATCCCCATTAGAACTTCCTTCAAACTTTAGAGGAGTGATCTTTCTCATATCTCGAGATAGCTCACTAGAAATTTGTTTTGTTTACTTCCTTTCAATCTAGACTATGATTTATCATCCTCATGTTCCCTAGACTGAGTACGCTCATGGGAATTTTCCCTTTCTTCATCATTATTAAGAACTTCTTGTTCCTCCCTTTCTTTTCCCCTTACCTCTGAGGTTTCCTATTCTTTCTCTTGTCTCATCTATCATGGCTAAAATATGGTCCAATTTAGCCCTTGAATTTTCTACTCCTTGGCCTACTTCTTGGCTTCCCCCAAGGTTGGTTCTAGTTCTAACCATTTTCGATAAGAAATTTTACACCTGGAGGTTTCATTTTTAATTAGATTCTAGGAATGTTTACATATCATTTAAAATATTTCCAAAGAACAAACATTCATATATATGAAGTTTAAAAGAGCTCATACACAATTTTTCTAAAACATGATTTTCATTTATATCAATAGGATTTCAATATCCTAACATTTACACAAAATGACTATTCAAATAGTTCAGGGGAGAGTATCCCTCATATTCAATCTATGATACATATCTAAGTGGGGTATACCTAGTTTATGTTCCCATACATTGTTAAAAGGGAATTAAACCTTAGACCTATCCCTAGATACATAGTTTTGAGGAACATGTCTCTCTGATTTGCCACTTGAGGCTATTTAAAATAACTTTTTCCAAAGGAAGAATATGAGGTTCCCTAAAGATCATAGTAGGACTAGAACTACATTCTGAGGGTATATCCCTAGAAATTGATAAAGAATTTGACTTGGCAGGAGAGACAGGAGGTACAAAGTTAACAACCTCATGCATCCTCCTTTCATGACTGATGTGAGATATAGCATGACTAAAAGTCATAGTGTCACTTAGCTAAATACCATTCTCATAATTGGTTCCCTCTATGGTTTGAACAATGACTTCCCTTTATTTCTTAGACTTTAGGTAGCACTCATTACCAATTACTTACTTCCTTACAATCATCTTGAGATGCACCATCCTAACACAAGAATTCCAAACATTATAGCCATATAATGTTGGATGAAAGCATAGTGAGCACATAGGTTCTAGAGCTGAACCTAGTAGCTCTGATACCACGTGTAACATTCCCATTATTTTTTATTAGTTAAGTAGGGGAAGGGCCCTGATCCCATGGTACAAAGCAAGGACAACATCCAGAGAAACAAACTAGGAGAAACATCACCCCACCACTAGCAAACAACAGTAGACAGGCCAAACCAGAGCCAAAAATGGCACGTAGGCCAAGTAACCAAAATTGCAACCACAAAATCATCTTCAGCATAATAAAAAATAGAATCCCCAAGTTAATCCATGAAATGGAACGCAAACCATTTATGTGATCAACCAAAGACTAGCAGGTATGAAACCATAACAAAGATATCAAGAAATAGCAATCAAGGAAAATAAAATTGAGCACCAAAAGATTCAAAGCAAGCATAAGATCAAAGAAAAAAAACTCCCATTTTTTGCTAAATTGGGACACAAACTCCCTCCAAGTGGTTCATCTTCAAATTTCTAACCAAGCCTTACAACCAACAAAACAGGCCAACAGGCCACCCTCCAAGCTTTCAAAACCATAACTTGAAATAGTAACCACCTGAAGGGTGGATAGAAAAATTTGCTTTCTGAACTCTTACGAGCAATTTTAAGACTTCAAATTCAAACCACTAGAAAATAGCTAAGTCCAAAAAGACTCTTTGGTTGGATCATCCCACATCGAGCCTATTATTGAGAGAAACCAAATAAGAACCAGAAATTGTCATATTGTTAATAGGGTAGAGAGCCCCTATCAGCCAACTTTCCTCTCCACCTCCATAGGAGAAAGCATATCCCACAAGCGGTACCTCCCAAACAACAACACTAGTAAAACACCAACCCTTGATAATGAGCAAAACCAACACATCAAAACTCTCCACCACAATAGAAGAGTGAGAGAGCTCATCAAAACATTAAGGAGCAAGAGCCAACCCAAGGCACCAACTCAAACTCCCCCTCTATAAGAGAGAGTTCCCCTCTAAAAGAGATAGTTCCCCTCTAAAAGAGAGGGTGAAGTGAGAACCAAAAACACTAGTGCCACCAATCTCCTGCATGAATCAACTCCACCTCAATAGGGACCAATAGAAGCAAAGGGAGCTTCCCACCCCAACTACAACCTCTAACTCCACCTCAAAACGAGTGGGATCTACCTCTAAAGGATCAATCTCCACCTCCATAGGAGACCTCAATTGTAGAACCAAACAGGAAACCAACACACCAGTAGAGAAGATTGTCACCACACCCCATGGCAGCCCAAGCAACAAGTGCAAGAGGGAATCGAAAGAAAGCTCCTCAGCCGAGAGAGAAAAAAAACTACCATAATCCTTCATTATGAACATTTGGAACCTCACCACCATGAGAAATGAGACAAAATGATCTTCAAACTAACCATACTTGAAGGCACCAAAGATTGAAACATGGGTCTTCAAGGTAAGGAAGAGCCCCCCCCCCCCACCACTTCCAAAAATGACCAATCTCTGAAGGGGGACCAATAACAACCTTGGAACCCCCAAGACATAGATTCAACATGTTGAGATTGAAGAAACCCAACACCCACAGAGAAAAAAAGAGAACCACCAACCCTAAAACCCCACCACAACCATAACTCAGGGCCAAAGAAAGAACAAATCTATTAGAGCAAAAGAGCACCACAGATAAAACAAACTTGAAAAATAGGTTTAAAACCACCTCACAAAAGGTGATTCCACAAACTTCTGTAAAAGCATGCCCTCTCCAATAGAGCCCCTCCAAACCATCTTCCAAAACAAATGCACCAACCACCTAATAAGATCCCAACTCAAAATAGGCACCAACAACCAACACTAAAACCAAACTAAGGACAATATCTTTGATAACCAAAAAGGTCAACTGTGAATCCAAGGAAACAAAGCAGAGGGGAAGATCAGCTAACAAATACAAAGACATGCATAGAAAAACAAAGTCTAAAATAACTGCAACATCAATGTTTAAAAAGAGAACAAACCAAGTGCGAATATGGACAAAGGCAGGGGTAGAGTTACCATGTGCTTGCCACAACACCATAAAAGGAATCACCTCATCAATTCACAACCTCCTGAGACACTTAGAAGGGGAAAGAATGGGGAGAAAGCACAAAGAACAAACCTCGAAAAGGGAAGGGGCCATCCCAGCCAAAACTAAAAGCCAACAATGAGGTAGCAGGGGTCCCACAACCTCCAGGAAAGCCACTGACCCACTAATCTTAACCAGAACACAAGGCAACACAAAGGGTATTGAAAAGACTAGAGAAGAGAGCACTGAAGCTCCCACATTGCAGCCACTAGTAGGCACCCAAAGGAGCCCAAACAACCCCTGAGCAAAGAGAAGAGATAGCCCTAAGACCTTCAAAGAACCATTATCCCTTCAAGGCTAACAAGCTGCCAAAGAAAAGTAGAACATGAATCCACCATAGGACGAAGCAACCTAGGATCCACTAGAAGGAAGACAACAACAAAGTCCTTAGATATGGGACAAGTACTAAGCAGATCAAAAAAGTGCCTAGGAAAATGAAAACTAGTAGGATCTCCTTTAGAATCATCATCTTCATTGTCTCTGACATTAGGAAGTTTCAAAAAGTGTCAACCTCCTCCTTTCTTGCTTAGAGCCTTCATCTCCTAATTTTTCTACCTATTGTTTTACTATTTTTTACACACAAGTGAACAGTTGATGCCACTAACATTATGAGCAATAAAAATTTCCTTTTCAATTGAATAATAAGATGCACATTTGAAACATAACCATTTCAAAATTTCCCATTGCACAATAAAGAATCATTTCAATAATTCAAGTAACGATTTCACACTACATAATTTCGTAATGATATATCCCATTTACATTTTCTCAATAAAAATAGAGATACATGTTTACATTCATAGCTTCCATGAGCTCAATGATATAGATATACAAACAGAATTCAATCATCTAGATGTCCCCAATGTTGGTGTATACCTTCTAGATGTCCCCATCACCGATGCATACATTCTAGGTGTCCAAAAACTAGTGCTACTTCCTCAAATATTGACTGCCAACTGTATGAGGGAGAGCATCACTCAAGCGCTTTTCTACCAACCATGGACTTATTGTGGTCCCCGCACATCTACCTAACTGGTAAGATGGCCCTACCCTTTGACAAAGATATTGGTTTGGTAACCCCATAATCCTGACCTTTCTAAGCATAGTGTTGTGTCCTACATATCTACAACTACCATACATTGGCTACAAACTACATGTATGACTTCCTTGCCTACAATGCAATCATGGATCACAGTGAACTAAAAATGTAAAAAATGGCTACTTACACTACTTTGGACAAATAATTCAACACCCAGTACTTCAAGTATGAGTCATCTATCCACCCATCCTTTAGCTTGATTTGGTATTGACCATAAACATATCACACATGCAATCTAAGGTGATCACATAAAAAAAAATCCAACACAATTATTTCCTTTACCATGTGTTGTACCCAAAATTAAAATTTTTGCTTCATTAAGGCATTTTGGTAAAATGGTCAAAATCTTGTAAAAAAAGGTCATCAAAAGTCAAAGAAGGTCAAATTTTCTAAAAATAGCAATTTTCTATTTTTAGAAATTTTTGAAAAATAAACAAATCATAAGGGTTTTTGGGTTTATTTTCAAAAGGATGCTTGAAAAAATTTCATTTTTTTTGAAATTAAGGTTCTAGACCCTATTTTTAGGAAAAACCCTAAAAATAGAATCTTTGCAGAAATGGCTAAAATTGATTTTGATTGGTTGATTTTTTGTTACAATCACACTAGTCTAGTTAGAATCATCAAAAAATCATTTTTTCTTTGATCGGTCTATTTTAATTTTTAGAAGAAAAGTTAGGAGCTCTAAGGTCATCAATGGAGGATGGCTAGATACCAAGTGTCAAAATCAAATTCTCAAACACTGCACAAAATGATCTACAACAAAAGTTGTTCCAAAAATGGTGAACGGTGGAGGGGGATTCAAAAGTTGAAAATTACAAAAAATATTCTAAGTCAAGAAAAGTTTGGAATCTTATTTCAAGGGAAGCGCCTAGCAGTCAATGCCCTAGTCATTGTTTTAGTCTTTGTAAGTCACACATGCATAACAATGACCACAATCAACATGTCAACAATGATGATCGACATAGTCGACAAAAACGTGAACGACTGGCGAGGAATGGTTGAAAATCATCAAAATATGGTTAATTCTGGAGCACAAAAGTGCCCTTGCTAGCTAAGGGCACCCAATATTTCAAGCAGTCAAAAGTGCTTTTAGGGTTGGCAGCTACAAACAAGTTCTTTCCATATTTGAGCAAGCTTTCCAACGAGTCTAGCATCCAAGTCGTGGGATATGTAAAATGCTCAGAAACAAAGATCCAATGGAAAATTAAGAAATTCAATTTAAAAAATTAACTTTGGTGGATAAAAGTGCCCTTGCAAGCCAAGGGTGCTTAGGATTTAGAGCCATCAAAATTTACTATTAGGGTTTGCAAAAATGGTTACTCTTCTTAGAATTCTTTAGTATTTCCAATGAATATATCAACTAGTTCAAAGGATCCATCAAACACTCAAAATTGTAGATCAAGTAGAAATGTCTCATCAAAGGAGTAAATTGTAAACCATGATAATCATCAAAAAAATTCCCTTGTAGGCTAGGGGTGCCTAGAAATTGAGGCATTCAAAACCAATTTTTAGGGTTATCCACTTTCAAGAGATTCATCCTAGATTTAGTCCAGCTCTGTAGTGAATCCATCTGCGAGCTCAGAGGACCTGTTGAATGCCAGTAGTTGTTGATCAAATAGACAAAAAATGAAGGAAAGAAAATCAAGAAACTCAAAAATGGCTAAGTCTAAAGCAGAAAAGTGCCCCTGCTAGCTAGGGGCACCCAACATTTTGAGCCATCAAATACAATTTTTAGGTTTCACAACTTCTAGGAAGACCTTCTCATATTTGATTAGGCTTTCCAACAAGTCTGTCAACAAGTTCATTGGATCAATCAAAGGACTAGAATTTTGAGTCAAATTGAGGTCTCATCAAAAGGAGCAATTGAAAATACACACATGGGTGCCCCAGTCAACCAAGGGCACCTAGAATTTAGAGGCCTCTAAAACATTTTTTAGGATTTGTAAAAGTGGTCATTCTTTCTAAAATTCTTCAAGCTTTCCATTGAATATCTCAACCTGACCATGGGATCAATCAGTCACTGGAAATTATAGATTGAACGGTAAATGAAGCACAGGAGACAAATTGAAAAGGCACCCTAGTCAGCCAGGGGAGCCCAACATTTGAGACCCTCTAAACCACTTTTACAATTTGCAACTTCCAGGAGATTCTCCTTAGATTTGATCACACTCTCCAATGAACCTATCAACCAATTCATAGGATCTATTAGACATCCGGAATCAAATATCAAACAGAGGCATTTCATTGAGTAAAAGTTGAAATTTTCAAAAATTATTCTACCACTGCCAAAGAGGGCATCCAAGTCAACTTGAGTTACAAATTTTTGAAAGACATCTTCATGCTTTGACTACCCTATTTTCTAGGGATTCTTTGAGTTAATAGATATTTTCATGTGATGAATCCTAAATTTAGGGTTTTCACGAGTTAACTACTTCTTTCACCTCCAAACTTTACTTTAGAAGCATTTGGGCATATATTATTTATTATTTTGTAGGTTAACTTCAATGAGCAAACACAAAATTTTCTTCTCAACAGCATTTAGAGGATCAATTGAAGGGTGTTTCCAGAGTTCTTCATATATTCAAGTTTAGGTTACACAAAAGACCACTTTTCCATAATCCATTTTTCCAGGGCATCATTTCTTAGAAACAAAAGGTCATCATTTTCAGCTTTCATCAATCTGGGTCAACTTCTTTTTTATTCTTCTTCAAAGATTGAAAAAAAATTCCACTACTTCTTCGGTTTCCACTTTTCTAGGGTTTCTTGTAAGTTCAAGAAAAATCATTTTTTGAGAAATATGATCATCTGGGTTTATTCAACACAAAATTGGCCACAAAATAGAGAACTCAGATTTCTTTCAAAAAAATTTCCTCTACTACCTTTGTTGCTTTTAGTTTTCAAAAACTCTATCTTTTTTAGGAAAAACTTAGCTTTTCAAAATACTGACAATCTAGGTCTCTTCAACACATGAGCACCTACAAAACCCATATCTCCAATTTTTCCCAAAAAAAATTTATTTGTAGCTTCTATTCTTAAATAGTTCTTGTATTTTGATGAAAAAATCAGTTTTTTGAAAAATGGACGATTTAAGTCTATTCAAAACTACATTCTCTATAGAACCCATATCTCATATTTTTCTCCAAAAATCTACCCTTTTTTTAACAAGATTCAACGAAGCTATTTTTAGCTTTTGTGTAGAAATTTTCTAAACATATTTGTGTTCACAATCAAACTTCATAGTTTCATCATGCAATACTCTTTCATTGAGAAAAATTAAGAAACACATAAAAAGCGTAAAGTTGTAGAAGAAATAGAAATTCTCACTCCAATTACAGAGCTACCAAAGTTACCAATAAATGAATTGGAAGTTGAAGTGTGCAGATATTTCTAGGAATAGAACTCAAGTGAAGGTAGTAGTTAACCTGATTCCTTTTCCAAGTTAACTGGATGTCCTATTTTCATGCATGTCTATTCTTTGGAGTTATCTATTATATAGTTGGAGCTTTCTTTAGTTTCAGATCAGTTAACTATTAGCTTACTTTTGTTTAGACATAGGAATAAATCTTGCATGTTGGCAAGACTAGGTGTTAAAACCAGGGGATTTTAGGGTTCCCTACTCCTATGTTTGTGTATAAATAAGAGAAGCCTTGCTCATTATTTTTTGAACTATTCTTGTGATAACAAAATGTTGAGCCTTAGTGCCTACAAGTTTTCTATTCATTATATGTTCAACCGTGCTTGTGATAACAAAACATTAAGCCTTAGTTCCTGCAAGTTTTCTATTTAGTATATATTCAACCATTGTTGCTATAACAAAATTGCTAAGCCTTAGTGCCTGCATATTTTCTATTCAGTATTTGTTCGCTTTTAGTGTAATTTGGTTTGATCATGAATTGTATGCCTATTGTAGCTACAATCTACTACCCTAGATCTATGATTATTGTTGGAATTTGAGGAAATAAATATTATTCTTATCATGCTTTGATCCACATTCTCAAAGACTTTCAGTGTTTTTCTTTCATAATCTTTATTTTAGCATTTATTTGAAAGTACAATGAGTCTTTGGATGTGTTTTGGAAACAAGTTTGTTTAAGCTTTGTGTTTACCAACCATTCCCTCTTTCCTTCTAAATTCTCTTGCTCTAAATTTACTTGAGAAGTTAGAAGTGTCATTAGTTTAGGCCTAGTTGTAGTTGAAGTTATGAAACCAAAGAAAACTTCAGCTATGATGCAAAGAGTTTTATCACCTTGTGCTCTCAACTAAGATAAAAAGATAAGTAATTAGTTTAGTATTTCTTTTTACACATAAATCAGCAAAGAGGGAGCTTCCCCTCCTACTTTGAAGAGCATTCTAACTGTGCATAGTTGTATGTTTCTAATCTACACTCCAAAGGTGTGAATTGAAATACCAACAGTTTTTTGGTGCCACAATGGGACACAATGCATGGAACTTTAAGAAAGATTATGCTTTATGACACGAGAATGACCATATGGCATCCTACTACTCCAATTCAACAATAAAATGTTATTCCTGCTATCATTCATCCCAATTTCACACTGATTGAAGGTGAGAAAACATACATTATTAGTAGCCAAGGGAGTTTCATATTTGAGAAAAGAGAAGATCCTGCTTAGTGGAGAAACACAACTACTACTCTGGATGATGAAGAAGAATAAAATGTTGATCTTGTAGTTGGAAGACTAGTTTACCACCTCCTAGATAGCAATAAATAATCTTGGCTTACTAGATTTATACAAGGAGGAGAGGCTTTATCGTAAATCTTGAGATTAAAGAAGAACCTATGATCTAGCTAGAAGTAATGGGCGACAACAACAATGATGATTACAACAATTGTAACATAAATTATAGACATCCACCCCCATTAGCTTTGGGAGATAACATTGGGCCATTGTCTTTACAAGGACATCATGAGTTTCCTAAAGGGTGAAGGAAACATTTTCCTTGATTTCACGGCGATGGAGCTCAACACCTCGATGAGCATAATTATGTATTCACATCGACTTGCACCATTTTGCATGTACCACATGAAGATATTACCATACATCTCTTTGTAGAGACTCTTGAGGAAAATTTTGTTGATTGGTTTCATCATCTAGAACCAGACATTATTACAAATTGGGTAACCATTAGTGAGACTTTCTTGGAAATATTCAATCCCATTGAAGATAGTCATCGATTATTTTCTCAACTTTCAAATTCCAAAATTGAGCTAAATGAACCTATGAGAAAATTTGTGGCAAGGTTTAATCACCTCGTCACATGTATTTCTCATACGCTCAATCCATCGCTGGAGATTTTGTTGAGTAGTTTCATAAATGCTCTTCCATAAAAAATAGCCTTTTTCTTAAGATCAAGTCATGAAATAGAGTTACTGACTGCACAAGAAAGATCTATTAAGATTGAGGATAACATGATTACATCTGATAAAATGAAGAGTGATTCTATCAAGCCTCTTGTTCAAGTTTCTACAAATCCATTGCTATAGAAGGTCGCTAATGAGGTGACTATCCTCAAAAGATAGTCACCTACTCAAGGAAAGGTTGCATTGCTTGTACCACCACCATATACACCTCAACAACAATATTAACCTCAACAACCATACTAGCCAAAAAGGAACAATTTTCATCCTTTCAACAATTTCAAGCCATGATTTCTAGCACCTCTACAAAGACAACTAGTTGAGGTTGAGAAATCTACAGTGTTTTGTTCTTTCCATGAGACCGATGTGCATATTGGTTCCATGTTTCTAGAAAATTTGAGAATGAATCAAATCATGGGATACATTGAAGATACACCAATACAAGTTTTTTACCTTCACCTAGTTTGAATCTTGTCTTACCACAAATGGAAAACTCCGATGGTGACTCTACTACGGGATACTTTAATATTGAACATGTTAAAATCAACAACAACAACAAGAATATCATCAGTATTCTCTTGTGGTGAATCATGAAAACTTTTCAATCCATGTGTTTACATGTGCTCAACACTTTAAGGCACTAAATGAAGAAGAGGATAGATGAAAGATAAAAGAAAAGGATATAGAGGTGGCCTCTACTTCTAATCCTAATCCTTCACATGAGAATGCTAAAGTGGCTGCTCAAGACTTGGATTTAGCTAATTTTGCTATTGTGGATTCCATGATGAAGATGAAGGTGCAAATCTCTCAACTGGAGTATCTTTAGGACCAATCAAAACAACTAGATCAGATCCTCAAGGTTGTTAAGAAGCAACCTAGCATTTATCCCACATTGCTCGAGTCATTTGTTCCAGTGGAAGAGAAGCCAAAAACCTTTTATATATCTTTGTATATAGGAGAATTTAGATTGAGAAATTGCATAATAGACTCAGTAGCCTCAAAAAATGTAATGCCTTTATAGGTAATGATTGTGTTGGGAATTTTGTGCACTAAGACACATGGCAAGTGTTATTCACTTGAATCTAAGGGTCAGTGTTATTGGTCAATCAATTGAAGGAAACTCAAGTAAGGATGGAAGCTTGTCCTAAGACAAAAATAATGATGACCATCCTAGTAGATGATATTCCAACTAGTTATGGGATGTTGTTGAGTAGAATCTTCTGCAAAGACCTTAAAGGAGAAATTCAATTGGATTGGTCATTCACAAAAAAAAAATTGAAGAAAGGAAGTTTCAAGTTGGAACCAGAGTCCAAACATAGATTCACGATGGTGAAATCCGAGGACGCTCAAGCGCAGGTACTATATCAAGAAATGAGTCCTAACACTTACACCATGTTGTTAGAAGTAATTGAAGAAAGGAAAAATGTTGCATGTTCTACAAATAAATCCATAGAAGATCCATAGATGTGGAAAATGTAGTTTGATGGAAGTTGCTTGACAATAGGTTCAAGAGTGGGAGTTGTCATAATCTCTCCTCAAGGTCATGTATATCCATGTGCATATTGCTTGCAATTTGAAAACACAAACAATACAAAAAAATATGAGGCACTTATACTAGATATTAAAAATGCAAGAGACATGGGTATCAAACTACTCAAGGTCAAAGGCGATGCAGAGTTGATCGTGAAACAGATCAGAGATTGATTTCAAGTAAGAAAATATCACCTTCGGCATTATAGACAAAGGGTGTCGAATGCAATTGACTGGTTTGAGGAATTTGACATAAAATACATCCCTTGTATAGACAAAAGCATAGGAGATGACCTTGTATCAAATTCTCCTTTCATGCCACATTCTGATTTTTGTTAGAATTTTTTTGCTATTGAACTCATATACAAGCTAGCTATCCCCGACAATTGTGACAACTGGAAAGTCTTTGCTGATGATGATCACATCGAGGAATTTCTTGGCATGGAAGACAATTTCAAAGAACTATTTTTTGAAGGCAGTGCTTCTCCCTTCAAAGAATCAATAACAAAATATTATGAAACAATGGAATTAGGTATTATCTAATTAAAAGGCAATCAAATTCCCAAGGGACTAGTGTCCTCGAAGGATATATTTATAGGCATGATAGACACATCCAAGAGTAGAGGAACTCAGCTAATAAGACCTCTACTAAATATTTTCAAGTAAACATTGGTACTGAAGACAAGCCTTAACTTGTTAATTTGGGCAAGTGTTGTACTACAAAGGAAAGGAAAAGTTTCATCTTTTTGTTCAAACAATATCGAGATGTGTTTGCCTGGTCATATGAAGATTTGAAGGTCTTCACACCTAGAGAATTGTCCCATACAATTCTACTAAAGCCTGATGCCAAACTCTTCAGACAAAAGCAAAGACACTACAATCCATGCATTCAAGATATGATCTATGCGAAAGTTTGAAAGATGGTGGTTGCTAAGATAATTTTTCCAATTCATCTTTCCACTTGGGTGTCAAATATAGTTCTTGTGCATACAAAGGATAGAGATCCAAATTTTTGTGGACTTTAGGAGCCTGAACCAATCATCCCTAAAGGATAATCATCCTTTGTCAATCATGGAGCATACCTTGCAAATGGTCACCGGTTTAAAGATGTCATTACTTAAGGGTTTTTTTAATATAATTAGATTGCAGTAGCTAAAGAGGATCATATCAAGATGGAATTCACTACCCTGTGGGGTATGTTTTTCTATGAAATGATGCCCTTCAGCCTTATCAACATTAGTGCCACATTTCAAAGAGCCATGGATTTGACATTTGGGGATTTAGAGAACAAGTTAATTCTTGTCTACCTTGATGATCTCACCACTTTCTCAAAGAAGCAAGAAGATAATTTTCAACACTTAGTGAAAGTGTTTGAAAGATGTAGGTACCATAAGATTTCATTAAATCCCAAGAATTCCATCTTTGCAGTGACAGAAGGAAAATTGCTTAGCCACATTGTCTCCAAGGAAGGAACCCGAATTGACCCTAGTTAGGTTGATTTTATCAAAAACTTGTCTCTTCCAACAAGAAAAACTAGGGTGCATTCCTTCTTTGGAAAAGTGAATTTCATATGAAGATTTGTACTTGAATTCTTAGAGCTAACAAAATATTATCAGCTATGATGGAGAAAACGTCTGCCTTCAAATGGACTGAAGAAGGAAAAAATGTGTTTGTCCGTATTAAAGAAGCCATCAGTCAAGCACAAGTGTTGTTCTAGCCTAATTTTGATAAGGATGTTATCATTTATTGTTATGCATCATAACACACTTTGTCTACCATACTAACACAAAAATTGAATGAAGAAACTGAGTCTCCAATTGCATTCATGAGTAGCAATTTCAAAGACAGTGAGTCTCGGTATACTCAAATTAAGATGAATGCATATGCAGTTGTGAGAGATGTAAAGAATTTCAGATTTTATATCTTGAACTCCCACACAACAGTATATGTCACTGATCTAGCAGTCAAAAGTGTCTTAACTCAACAAGATATGGGCACAAAAAGAGGTAGGTGGATTGCCAAAGTTCAAGAATAAGACTTGAAGATCAAGCCAACCAAACTCATTTGCAAGAGAGGTCTATGTCAACTAGTAGCAAAAGATGGTGATCTAAAGCACCAAGCTACCAATAGTGAACTCAAAACTGAGATTAAAGAGGATCTTCCCATGGTCCTACTTGTTAATTCTACAAATAAATGGTACATTGAAATATGGTATTATTTAACTTATGGAGAATTTCCAGCCCACACAGACAAAAAACAAAAAATAACATTGAAATTGAAAGCATGTATAATTATGTGATTATGAATAACATTATATACAAGTGTGGGCTTGATGGAACATTTTTTTGTGCATCAACAAGGACCAACAATGGAATTTGTTGGAGTCATTTACAATGAAGCATGCAGTGGCCACTTTTCATCAAGGGTTATGACATTCAAAATCCTGTGAGCATAGTTTTTCTAGCTGACTATGTTTTGTGACACATGCGATTAGGTGCACAAATGTCAAATGTGTCAACAATTTTTTGGTAAACTTAAATTGACAGTCATTCCACTCAAGCCGGTTATCATTGATGCTCCATTTCAACAATGGGGTTTAGACTTTGTAGGTCCAATCAACCCACATTCTAGTAAGGGGCATGTTTATTTCCTTACAACAACGGATTACTTCACAAAGTGGGTTGAGGTTATCCCTACCAAGCAAGCTACCTTGGAAGTTGTGTGCGACTTTCTGAAAGAAAATATCATTTCACGCTTTGGGGTACCGTAAAAAATTGTGATTGACAATGTAAAAAGCTCCTCATTTAAGGAGCTACTAGATTTTTTTTATCATGACATCACCTTGTCTCATTGATTAAATTATTACCCTCAAGGTAATGGACAAGTTGAATCATCAAACAAAAACATTGTCACAATTATAAGCAAGCTAGTTGATTTCAATCAATGAGCTTGGCACAAGAAATTGTATGATGCTCTCTGGGATGACAAAATTACTCCCAAGAGAGCTATTGGCACTTCACCTTCCATTATCATGTATTGTATGGAGGCTATGCTATCTATTACACTGTAGTCATCCACTTTGTAGTTGACATCCGCAGTGGAAGATGGTAAATTCAAAGACCCAATTGAGAAACATGTCCTATACCTAATGAAGTTGGAAGAAGAAATGGTCAAGGTAGTTTATAGAAACACTCAACACCAAGAGCGAGTGAATAATATTTTTGATAAGAAGGCTCATCAATGAGACTTTTAGATCAGAGATGAAGTCCTATTATGGGATAAGAGACATGAGCCCAAGGGAATGCATGGAAATTTTGATTCCTTGTGGCTAGGGTCGTTCAAGATCCATGAGTTCATAGGGGAGAATTATTACATTCTCCCACACTTAGATGGAAGGCTCTTCCTGCTGCCATACAACGAGCAATATCTAAAGCATTTCATCCCTTCAAGGGTGGAGTAAATTTCTGTAAATAATTCTTTCATTTTTCATAATGTGAGCATTATGTCGTAATGTTTTTCCCTATTCCATAAAGTTTTGTCATGTTCTAGGTGATTTCTTAGACAACATTGTTTAGGTGATTTAGGAAAGTTTCAACCAATAGGTAATTAGGAAATAGTCTTGACTCCAATGCCCAACTGATAAGACACTGGTCTACACTTAAATATCTAGACATTCTCGGTTCTCCTATGTCGTAAGTATTCAACATGGTCCCCAAACAGAGCCACATGTTGTACCCAAAATTAAAAAAAATTCTTCATTAAGGAATTTTGGTAAAATGGTCAAAATCTTGAAAAAAAGTCATCAAAAGTCAAAGAAGGTCAAATTTTCCAAAAATAGCAATTTTCTATTTTTAGAAATTTCTAAAAAATAAATGGATCATAGGGTTTTTCTAGGTTTTTTGTCAAAAGGATGCTCATAAAATTTTGGAAAAATTTAAAATTAGGGTTTCAAGCCCTATTTTTTAGGGAAAACCCTAAAAATAAAATATTTGTAGAAATGGCTAAAATTGATTTTGATTGGTTGATTTTTCGTCATGATCACACTAGTCTAGTCAGAATCGTAAAAAAGTCAATTTTTCTCTAGTGGGTCTATTTTTCTTTTTTTAGAAGAAAATTTAGGACCTTTGAGGTGATCAATGGAGGATGGATACATACCAAGTGTCAAAATCAGTCTCAAACACTGCACAAAATGATCTATGACAAAAGTTGTTTCAAAAATGGTGAACGACAGACAAGGATTCGAAAATTTGAAAATTGCAAAAAGTATTCTAAGTCTACAAAAGCTAGGTGTCTTGTTTCAAGGGAAGCACCCAGTAGTCAGTGCCTTAGTCAAATTTTCATTCTTCATAGGTCACGCACACACAACGGTGAACAAAGTCAACACATCAACAACGACGATTGACACAGTCGACAAACACATGAACAACTAAAGAGGAATGATTAAAAATTATCAAAATATGATTAATTCTAGAGCACAAAAGCACCCTTGCTATCCAAGGATTCCCAAGATTTCAAGTAGACAAAAATTACTTTTAGGGTTGGTAGCTGCAAACAAGTTCTTTCCAGATTTGAGCAAGCTTTCCAACAAGTCGACATCCAAATTGCAGGATCTGTAAAACACCCAAAAATGAAGATCCAACATAAATGAAGAAATTCAATTTAAAAAACTAAATCTGGTGGATAAAAGTGCCCCTGCAAGCTAGGGGTGCCAAGGATTTAGATCCATCCAAAGTTACTATTAGGGTTTACAAAACTGGTTACTATTTTCATAATTCTTCAAGATTTCCAATTAATCTATCAACCAGTTCAATGGATCCATCAAACACCTAGAATTGCAAATCAAGTAGAAACATGTCTCATCAAAAGGAGAAAAATGCAAATCACAAGAACCATTGGAAAAGTGCCCCTACAGGCCAAGGCCGCCTAGAAATTAAGGCATTCAAAACCAATTTTTAGGGTTATCCACTTCCAAGAGATTCATCCCAAATTTAGTCTAGCTTCGCAGTGAATCTATCTACTAGCTTAGAGGACCTATCAAATGCTAGTAGCTACTAGTCAAACAGACATTGAAAATAAAGGAAAGAAAATCAAGAAACTCAAAAATGGTTAAGTCTAGAGAAGAAAAGTGCCCATACTATCCTAGGGAACCCAACATTTTGAGCCATAAAATACAATTTTTAGGTTTCATGACTTCCAAGAATACGTCAAATTTGATAAGGATTCACAATGAGTCCATCAACAAGTTCACCGAATCAATCAGAGGACAAGAATTGTGAATCAAACTGAGGTGTCTCATCAGAAGGAGAAATTGAAAATACACACATGGGTGCCCCAGTCAACCAAGGGCGACTAGAATTTTGAGCCCTCTGAAATAATTGTCAAGATTTGTAAAAGTGATCATTCTTTCTAGAATTCTTCAAGTTTTTCATTAAATATCTTAGCCTAATCATGGGATCCATAAGTCACTGACAATTACAGATCAAATGGGAAACGAAGCACTAGAGACAAATTAAAAAATTTGAAAATCACTAAAAAATGGTTAAGTCTAGCAATGAAAAGCTCCCCAGTCAACTAGGGGCCCACCCAACATTTGAGACCCTCAAAACCACTTTTTATGGTTTGTAGCTTCTAGGAGATTATCCTCAAATTTGATCATGCTCTCCAATGAACCTGCTAGCCAATTCTTAGGATCTTTCAAATGTCTAGAATCAAAGATCAAACAGAGGCATTTCATTGAGTAAAAGTTGAAACTTTCAAAAATATTCTAACATTTCCAAGGAGGGCGTCCAAGTCAACCTAAGTTAGAAATTTTTGAAAGACATCTTCATGCTTTGACTGCACTATTTTCTAGGGATTTTTTGAGTTGAAAGATATTTTCAAGTGACGACTCCTAAATTTAGGGATTTCACGAGTTAACTGCTTCTTTCACCTCCAAACTTTACTTTAGAAGAATTTGGGTGTCTATTCTTCATTATTTTTTAGGTTAGCTTCAATGAGAAAACACTAAATTTTCTTCTCAACAACATTTGGAGGATCAAACAAAGGGTTTTTCCAAAGTTATTCATAGATTCAAGTTCAGGTTGTATAGAAGAATACTTTTCCATAATCCATTTTTCCAGGGCATCATTTATCAAAAACAAAAGGTCATCATTTTCAACTTTCATCGATCTGGGACAACTTTTTTATTCTTCTTCAAAGATTGAAAAAATTTCTGTTGTTTCTTCAACTTCCACTTTTCTAGGGTTTCTTGCATGTTCAAGAAAAATCATTTTTTTGAGAAATCTGACAATCTGGGTTTATTTAGCACAAAATTGGCTCCTTCAAAAAAAATTCCTTTTCTACCTCTTTTGCTTCTACTTTTCAAAATATCTATCTTTTTTAGGAAAAGTTCATTTTTTTGAAAAATAGATTATCTAGGTCTCTTCAAGACACAAGCACCCACAAAACCCATATCTCTAATTTTTCCCAAAAAAAATGCTTCATAGCTTCTATTTTTTAGGGGTTCTTGCATGTTGGTGAAAGAAATAGTTTTTTGAAAAAGAAACCTATTTGGGTCTATTCAAAATGAAATTCTCTACAAAACCCATATCTCATATTTTTCTCCAAAATCTATCATTTTTATAAAGAAGATTCAACGTTCAACTATTTTTAACTTTTGCACAAAACTTGTCTAAACATATTTGTGTTCACAGTCAAACTTCACGGTTTCATCATGCGATACTCTTCCATTGAGGAAAATCAAGAAATGTGTCAGAAGCATAAAGATGTAGAAGAAATAGAGATCATCACTCTAGTTACAAAGTTGCCAAAGTTGTCAATCAATGTACTACCAGTTGAAGTGTATAGATATTTCCAAGAATAGAACTCAAGTGAAGGTAGCAGTTAACTTGACACCTTTTCCTAGTTAATTTGTTGTCCTCTTTTCATGCATGTCTATTCTTCATAGTTATCTATTGTATAGTTGGAGCTTTCTTTAGTTTTAGATCAGTTAACTATTAGTTTACTTTTGTTTAGACATAGGAATAAATCTTGCATGTTAGTAAGATTGAGTGTTAATACAAGGAGATTTTAGGGTTCCCTACACCTATGTTTGTGTATAAATAAGAGTCTAGACTTGCTCATTATTTTCCAAACCATGCTTGTGATAACAAAACACTGAGCCTTAGTGTGTGCAAGTTTTCTATTTAGTATATGTTCAACCATGCTTGTTATAAAAAACGTTGGGCCTTAGTGCCTACAAGTTTGCTACTTAGTATATGTTCAACCATTGTTGCTATAACAAAATTGTTGAGTCTTAGTGCCTACAAATATATTTGTTATTCAGTATGTGTTCGCTTTGTTTAGTGTAGTTTGGTTTGATTGTAAATTGTATGCCTATTGTAGCTACAATCTACTACCCTAGATGTGTGATTACTATAGGAATTTAAGGAAATAAATATTATCGCTACCTTGCTTTGATCCATGTTCTCAAATACTTTTACTATTTTGTTTCATGTTTTTCTTTCATATTAATCTTTATTTCAACATTTATATGAAGTACAATGAGTCTTCAGATGTGTTCTAGAAACAATTTTTTTTAACCTTTTTGTTTACCAACCATTCCCTCTTTACTTCTAAATTATCTTGCTCTAAATTTTCTTGAGAAGTTAGAAGAGTCATTAGTTTAGGCCTAGTTGTAGTTGAAGTTACGAAACCAAAGAAAACCTCAGCTACGATGCAAAGAGTTTTATAACCTTGTGCTCTCAACTAAGATAAAAAGATAAGCAATTAGTTGAGTATTTCTTTTTATGCATAAATCAACAAAGAGGGAGCTTCCCCTCCTAATTCAAAGAGCAGTCTAATTGTGCATAGCTATTTTTTTCCAATTCGCATTCCAGAGGTGCAAATTGAAATTCCAACACCATGGATTACCCTAACCCTCAAAAAAACCAATTCTTTAACAAACTAATTAATTAGGTTTCACCCTTTTCCCATGGATTACTCTAACCCTAGGTATAACCATGATAACCATACATGCACACGTACTAGTGATTGGATAGGTTACTCCCTTTCCCATGGATTACTCTAACCCCAAGAATAACCGTGCTAACCTCTCATGTTCAAAATGACATTTTCATAAAAGTACTATAAGATAGCAACATATTCCACATTTCACTTTTCATGCAATATCGATATAGTCTTAACAAACTAAGTATAGTTCTAATAGCATTAAATCCACACATACTCCAACATAATATAAATATATTCCCAAATAAGAAGGTTTCACCAATTCAAGACTCAACCAAAAATCACACAAGATTATTCCAAAATAGGAAATAACTAAGTTTATAAAAACAAGCATATCATGCATTCCAAAGTCAATATTTTCCAAAAAAAAAGGAATTTATAAATAAATAACCTTTCAAAATATAAATAATAGAGGAATAGAAATTAGCATGCATGGATTTAAAGTTTCAATTGATAAGGTTGCTTTCCAATATCTACCTCCACAACCACGATTGCTACTTCTTCAATGCTCAACTAATCTCCAAACCATATCCTCCTCTTAAGAACTCTCAATAAACACAAATTCACAAACAACTCTCTCTCTGTGACCAAAAACTCTCAAAATAATGCTTGAACAGAAAACTATAGCAATAACAATGAAGAATTTTGAATGGAAAGTGTAACAAATGGTAGAGAGAACCCCTCTATTTATCCTAAAATATAAGCATCATAATATTATAAATAAGCTATTAAATCTGCCACCATTCTAACAACAAACCAAAAATGCATCAACTCAACTAATATGTGGTTGATTTAAACTTTTAGATTGCAACACATAATAGTCCTCTTATTTCTAATTTCATAGAATGGATGAGTCGATGAGCCTTTCTTGTGACAACATGACTCTTTTTATGAGTCAAGGCACAATGATGTGTTATTACAGGTTTCCTATTTGATTTGTAAGTTGATTACCCTTACAAACTTCTACCATCTTTGTATTGACTAAGTCTTATGTTTATTAGATGGATTTTCCTAGATATGGCACAATTCATAGACTTCTTTCTCCTTTACACTTCTCAAAATATGGCGCCAACATTTCATACTTAAGTGTCCTTTATTCATGTGTGGTAAGACTAATTCAACATGTTTCTAAAATAGATTTTTTTTTCACCTTATGTGTTGCTCATAAGTCTTTTGACTTATTTTTTCCATGTGTTTTATGCTCAGCATTAAGCTTTGGTCATTGTAACATATATGGCAACACTATGATAACACACTATGCTTATTACAAAGCACTTTTAATTTATATCAAACAATATATGTTATATATATATATATATATATATATATATATATATATATATATATATATATATATATATATATATATATATATATATATATATATATATATATATATATATATATATATATATTATATATATATATCCACATGATTACTAAATACATTACTTGCCAATTAAATATATATAAAAAGATATAGATCAAAATAATTATATATACATGCATATATACATATATGAATATATCTATATGTATTTCCATTAACATAATTATATACATATATATTCATAAATATTATGCATATATATATATATATATATATATATATATATATATATAACATTATTTTAAAATCCATACTTAAACACATATATTCTCATATTAATTGATCGATACATATACACAAAGTGTATGTATATGTCGCATTTGTCCAATCAATATTCTCATGCATATGGGTTACATGTTCATGAGAGTGCATAGACACATCTATCTATGTATACTCATGCATGCATATACTCACATGTATGAGTTATCATAGAAATGTACATATATACATATATACATTCTATGTATATACTTCATCGATTAAAATATGAATATACAAGGAAGAACTTCTACTCATTATAAAGACTCAATCACATATCCACAAATAGGAACATTCAAAGACTTAAACCACATACCAATACAAAACATACTAAACCTTGACAAAAGGTTACATACCATTTCTCAAACTATCTTAATTCAACTAGACCAACTAGGAAGTGAGTGCACGTGTATTCTCAATTTTTCTCATCAGGGTTACCAAACCAAGTCCTTCTTCTGAGTGATACTCCCCCTCTCTTTCAGAGGTTCAAATTTTTTCTTACATTCAACTTAGTACATCAAAACATTAGTTAGCTAATAACATTACATTCACAGACATCATATATTTTCATCTTTAAAACATTATAAAATATCAAATTGAATTAAACATTTATTCTTCATATTTCCATCAAGATTCATATATAAATCACAATCATAAATATATTAAAGCATCTTAACCCATCAAGGTAATAGTAAATAGGTAACAACACAATAGGGTGTAACATTGCTTTGATTTTAGGGTGTTTGGTTCTTCATTCTAATTTCCCCACTTTTCTTTCTCATGATCCTTGCTTTAATGTATTCTAATTATTTTATTTGGAGTGATGAGCTAATCTAATTTTTCTTTAGTAACCATGTTAGATTGTATAAGTATGCCAAGGTCATGTACCACCTTGACACCTCTTACCTTGAAAGGAAAAGTTCCTAATATGGGATTATTTTTTCCACAAAAAAAAATTGATGCATAGCAAGTAACTTCACGCATTGATCCTTGTATATTGCACCACTTTAAGCTGACAGTTTACAAATGGCTCATAAACTTGTAGGTTTTACAAGTTTGTAGTAGGGTCTATCGTAAACAAAGAGCTCATCTAATATGCCTGAGTCAAGAGGGGTATCCTCTCTACTCATCACCACCTTGTCATGGGGCTTGGCTTGAAGAATGTTATCTACTCCTTGGTGTACAACTTTCATTCTCCACCCTTTATATAGCCCATCGATAAATGTGCTTGAGATCAAAACTTGGGGTGATGAGGCCCCCAAGAAAGTCTTCTACTTAGAAATAAATGGAGCTAGTGTTTCTTTTGGTCCTCAAGATCATTTTTGGGAGTTGCAAAGGAGAGAATACACAACAATAGACCTCAAGGTGTATAAAAAATTGTAAATGAATAGTTTTTGATTTCAAAGATCACACTAGGCACAAGGAAAGAGCATATATGCACACATTCACTTACCAAACACGCCATCAAATTATTTTTAGTGTACCAATAATTCAAATGTGTGGTTTAATTTTAAGAACACCAAATTCAAATGCGCAAGTTTTTGGTTCAATTTTAAAACCCAAATTGAAGTGTGCAAGTTGTATTGTTCAATTTTAATGCACTGAATTTAAATGTGAAAGTTGTGTTCAATTTTAATGCACTGATTGAAATGTGAGAGTTGTTGGATTCATTTTATTTGCACTAATTGATATGTGAGAGATGTATTTTAAATACCAAAAGAAAGTGTGATAGTTTTTGGATTCATTTTAATATGCACTAAATTCAAATGTGAATCCTAGATTAAGAAAAACCTATAACCAAATCATTAGTAATTTTTTATTGATTTCAACCTTCTCCCATTATTCACCAAGTTGTTGCAAACTGTTAGTTTTGACAGAAAATTAGGAAAATCAAAGAAACATTTGTTAGGGTTAGTCTAAATCCAAATCTCAAATTAAGTTACAAAATTTAACCCAAAAAAGGATTATTTTACCTGATAAAAGCATCATAGTTCTAGATAGAAGTGTTGCACTATTAGTTGACAAATGTATCACTCCTTTGTAAAGGTGTTTCCCTTTCTAGAAAGGCATGTCACTATTCTATAAACAAATAGAGAGTGAATCAAAATAGAGGTGTTGAGATTTGTGCAAGGGCATTAGACTATTGAAATACAAATGAGTCAATGCTCTGCTAAGGCATCACACTTCTGGTAAATGTACTACACTGTTTCTTGCAAACAAAACACTGTGAAAATTATAAGCATTGGGATTTAAACAAAGGAACTGATCTTTGACTTGCAAAAGCATTGATCTTTGCAAAGGCATCAATCTTTGACTTACAAAGGCGTTGATATTTAAACAAAGGTTTCACTCTGTCTCTATAACCTACAAGGTCAAAAAATTTCACAAAAAAAATGATTAGACATGGATGTGGGTCCCACTAGGCATGCCAAAATATTGTATGGTTAGCATGAATGGTCAAATAATAGTTCATAATTGAAATAATTAGGATCCTAAAAACATTAAGAACCTACAAGATTAAGATCAAACAATCCCATACTCAATGAAATTCACTTGCAAAGCAATCAAAAGAGTTTAATATAAAGAAATGAATTAATTCAATTTAATTAAACAAACTGAAAATGCAAAGCCTCATTCTCATTGTGGATTGATGCATTATTGTGATGTGGATTTCTCAATTGAATGAATAATCTATTTGTAAAAGCTTGGTTGAAAGGGTTGATTCACAAGATAATCTCTAAAACTACTCAAGAAATGAGTCAAGAATTCTAGAGAGTAAGGATGCTTATGAGGATTGTGAATGAAATTCATGTTTTAAAGGTTTGGTATTTGTAGATTTTAGGAATTCTTATTAATGGTGAGGATTAAAAATGGTAATAAATGAATGAGAGGAAATTAAGGAGGTGATTGTGGATCAAGGATTGAATCAATAGTTCATAATCTGTGAAAGTGTGGATCAAGGATTAATCGAGGTTTCATAATCCATGAGATGCTCAACAATATCCTTTAATTCATGGAAATATGTTGGAAATATTTTGAATTGGGGGAAGAATTTGAATTTGAAAGGCAATATTCTTTGTGCAAGTTGGAGGATTGGAGAAAAATTAGTTACTTAAACAAATACGAAAATCATTTAATTATGCAAATTGGAAGAATTAAGGTCTTTAATTAAATAATTGGGAATTATTTAATCAAGAGAGATCTTATTAGCTTGAAAAAGATGAATTAATCAAATAACCTTAATTATTCGACTAAGGAGAATAAAGTGAATTTAATTAAATAATTGGGCATTATTTAATCAAATAGGGGAGTTAAGTGAATTATAAAGAAAGTGGTGTTAGTAAGTGAAATCAAGATGTGTGATATAGTCCAGAAATTTTTAGGTGTCTACAAGTATATCCTCAAAGTTGATTGGTTCTAAAATTAAGACAAATGAAGATTCCTAATCAATCTATGGGAGTAGTGTAAATAGAGAAAATAAACAATTTTAACATAGAAGCAAATGATATGCAAAACAATAATGTAGCGTATAGCTTGAGAAAACCCTTTTGGAAAAAAATATAACATCCAAAATTTGAACCAATTGTATTCACAACAACTTAGTTGCAATGCAATAACAAACTCAAGCCTTCTCAACAAAAAACAACTCTAGAGAGATTCTTTTCTAGAATAACAATATTTACAAAGCATACTATGAAACCTACTTTCCAAGTACTAAATATAAAGGAGAATTCAAATAACAATGCACCAATGGTTTTGGGAAACCAAGCATAAAATATGACACCCAAATCATGGGAAAAATCTCACCCCCCTTTTGAAAATGGTCAATATTGATATCAACAAAAGATCCTCTTATGTGTCATAACGACATCACTATACTTGGACACACCATGTTGTCATTTATTCTATTTTCAAAGATGTTTTATAACACACATAATAATCTGTCATAAGTTGGTCAATTTTATGGTTCACTTGACAATGACCTTATGTGTTCTTTATGTGTCTCACATTTGTCATAGAATCTCTTACACATCTTACAATGTTCTAAGATACACTTGAACACCTTTGTAACATAGATGTTATTGCATACACTCTAGATATACTACTACAAGACCAAAAGTGCCAACACAAAATAGAACACCCTTTTCCATTAAAAAATAATAAATACAAAATAATTGATAAATCAAACACTAGATTGCAATGTGTAGGACACCTAAACCCAACAAATTCTTTCCACTTATGAGCTCGATGCAAAGAATGGATCAGCATAAAAACATATATGGTGAATGGGAAAGAATTCATCATATGAAAGATAAGATCATTCGATCAACCGAATACAGGGATAGTTAGGTTATACTAGGCAAGTCAACCCAATGAGACTTTAATAAGCTCTTTTCTACTTTTGATGATTGGACTAGAATTAGAGATATGCTCAATGGATGGAGAAAATAAACAAGTCCAAATTGCACAAGGTTACTGGAAATCTTCATGTTCTTCCTTGCCCAAAGTTAAACGAGAATCTTCATATTCTTCCATGCCTAAATTTAAACGAGATATCCTTAATGCACCATTGTAAAACCTAGAAAGATTTTGAATTTCGATGGAAACGAGATCATAAATGCCTCAGCTTAGGTGTTTCATGAGTTGATTTTGCAAATACTGGATACCATGTATAATTATTATGAAGCATATACTCAACATTGGGTTTAGAATCATCATATACATGAGGTGGTAGAGAAGAAAGATAAATGCGTTTATAAGAGAAATCTTGAAGTGATCTTTGTACAATTTTTCTATCTGGTCATCCGGGGTGTTATGTGTTTGTTGTCAAAGTTGTTCAGAGATCGCCATACTAGTTCTCTTAATTTCATTTGGGCTCCTTTGCTTTTCACATCATTTTGGAATGGTTTAGCGTTAAATTGACCTGAGTTGATAGCAGTCCATTTGAAATTGCAGTTCAGGTGGGCCCAGGAAAGAGCGGATTTTTATATGGCTTCCAATTGGTTGGATGCATTGTCAACATCTATTCAACATTAAATCCACCAGTGTTTATTTGGTCACCAAATTCTGTTATACCAATTCATCATCGTTTCAAATTCTTCCATCAGAAAGACTGATCAGAATACGAAAATGAAATGCATACTATATTCAAGCATGGTCATTGAGAATAAATGACCACATTTCTTGCTGAATTGGCTAAGGTTGTTTCGTAAACGCAAGCTAGTGTTCTTTTTGACAAGACAATAATTTGGGTGAAAGGAGTTATCTCGGCTCCATAGATTCTGCCTCACTATTTTACTGGGTATCTTGTTATCATGGATGTATGCGATCGAAACTCTGGTAGTGTGGCTATTCATTTGAAGAATTAAAAATGGGTGGTTTTTCTTTCAGTACCCAAGAAGGTAGGGCTTTTTCAAAGTCATCGTTTATAGGATTGGATGGAATAGCCAATCAACTAATCAGCATTTCCTAACCATGGATTTCTTAAAATTCAGGGGATACTTGAATTGTCTTAAAAGTAAGTTTAAATGTCATTGTAGCCATGAAGACCAGTCCAAGGAAGAAACAATGTACATAATTGTTGTAACCGATGAAGTAATTGACAAGTTTGGAATAAGTCCCTGTGATGACAGATAATACTTATAGAGAGAACGAAGCTCTAAATTTCTATATTGATTTTACTCCACCCAAATCCTCCGTCTCTCCCTAACACCATTAGAGCACGCTTCCAAAGCTCGGTGGTACCATCATAGGAAATATAAAAGGCAACGACAATAGAAAATGAACCATCTCTGGAGTTTGTATCAATCTTGTAGAGTGTACCAATACCATAAAAGATGTCAAATCAATGATAGATATTTGGCAAGCTATATTAAGTAAGAAAATGTCACATCATTACAAGTTGGCATTTTTTAAGGAGACTGTGTGGAGGAAACTGATGGAAAATATAGGTCAAACGAGAGAATGGCAGCAAATAAAATTGTTCTTGAAAGCTCAAGTGAAAAAGAAGCATCAGAAGAACAAGAATTGGCTGCCAAACAATAGATGTAAGATCATATTTGTTGAAGAAAAGAGAGAAGGTATGGCTACTGCATAATTCTAAGTCCAAGTCATAGCAACGGGTAAGAAAATGGATGTTTCTCCACTACCAGACATGGAAAGGGTAACACCTCAGACTTGTCAAATGATGAATCAGAAACAAGTGCAAAAATAGTTAGAAGAAATTGGGATTCTTTCACTTCGTGAGAAGATGGCTAGGTGTTGTCCATGGTGGAGTTCAATAAATTAGTTAGTAATTTTATGGAGAAGGAAAAGTGTGACCAATCCTTTGACTTCAAATTAACAAGGGCTAGAATTGAAAGGTTGGTAGCAGTTCAAGTATAGGTGCAACGATACATTAGTGGCATATTGGAGAAGCTGTATAAGATTCGTACACTAGTGGAACGGTCATGGATTATTAATTCAGTGAAAATTGAAGAATTATTTGACGAGTGTAAGTATTCTTCTTACTTATGTTCTCTTATCTCAATAATCAATGTCCACCAAGCAGCCTAGAAAAGAGTTTGCTTTACCTTCACATATGTCATAGATATGTGATCTGGTTTCCTTAGCTGCACATTTTGCTCTCCTCTCACCTCCTTTCCTATCCTATGCATTCATTCACATTCTTCTGTCTATGTGTTTGGAACCATCAAAGTATTATTTTCTTTTTGGATGTGCATATTCTTTCACTCCTTTTAGCACGGGGACTTAGATTTTTTTTTTCCTTTTCCTTTTTTAAATTAATGTTGTTCACAGGCAAAACTTAGCACCACTGCTCTCAGCTATGGTTAGAATGTGGCAATCAGGTGTTAAATCATGGTGGTCAGAGTCAACAGTCAAGCCAAGACCCAGGTTCGATGGGTGGAAAAGCACACGACTGCAAATGATGTTAACAATCTTGGCATAGACCGACACACAAGAAATCCTACAACCCTACCTATCATCTTTTCCAAGAAAAAGGTGGCAGAGTTACGTTGATTGTTTGCACTATGTTCATCATGATAACTACCTAGTGGCAAGTCTTTAAAAGTAATGAACAAATTATTGAATTTATTCAGCAAAAAGTAAAACTATGTTAACAATCTTGGCATAGACCGACACACAAGAAATCCTACAACCCTACCTATCATCTTTTCCAAGAAAAAGGTGGCAGAGTTACGTTGATTGTTTGCACTATGTTCATCACGATAACTACCCAATGGCAAGTCTTTAAAAGTAATGAACAAATTATTGATTTTATTCAGTAAAAAGTAAAAAGGTGGCAGAGTTACGTTGATTGTTTGCACTATGTTCATCACGATAACTACCCAGTGGCAAGTCTTTAAAAGTAATGAACAAATTATTGATTTTATTGATTTGGAAAACAACGAAAGTAAAACTAAACCTTAGTTGCTACGGGTACCTATAGTAATGAATGTAACTAAACTATTTCTAATGAAAGTAAATTGAAAACCTTTCTAAGATTACTACAATGTCTAAACTATTCTCTAGAGTATTATTAACAATTATTCCATGCATTTTCCTAGGCATTCACTCACAATAAATAGGAAAGAGAATCTATAATTCATAAGTAACAGTAAACTAATATTAACTACTAACAAAAATAATTAATTAAAATATGAAGTGGAGAACAATACCTTGAGTGGTCTGTTCAAGTAACTGTTTCCACTTAATTGAGCACAATATAACTAGTAGATATCACACATCTTATGAACTAAACTTCATTTATTGCATAAAGTAAAGGATTACAAAGAACTCTCACAAACTGGATTTAACCATTTTATAGATTCATGTTTTTGGAAATAACAGATAATACAAACTTTGTAAGAAACTGCTAACTAAACTACGGACTTGACCATCAGTTATTCACAAGTTGAGGGAGTCTTTATTGAAAGTAACAACAAAAACCAAAATCATTAATTCCACTTCTAGATATGTAGAACGTGGTTTTAATTTCTAGACTTATTCAATCTATAAATAAAAGAGAATCCTAAAAAGAACATAACTCTTGAAAACATATTTCATTAAGTTATGCAGCCATCTATCAAAGTTCTAAATCAAAGAAGACCTCTTCTTTAGTTTTTATTAACTATCATAAAAACAAATGCTCTATCTTCATGAATTCCTTTGACCAATAACCACCACGTTCAACTCTTTCTATAGCGTCCCCCATTCTCGTATTCAACACTCTGTTTGCTAAGGGTTCATCCCATAACAGTTGTGCATCATGGTTCCTCTTTTTGTTGTAAACAAGTTAATTCCACATAATATGTACATAAAGAAAACCATCATATTAAAACATAACTTTCCATCAACATTTCCATGCACATATTCATATAAACCACTTAATGCTAATATATTAAACTATAATTTCAGCATTCATGCTTTTAGGTCAAAGATCCATATAATAGATACAAAAAGCGATAATATAATATGGACTATAGTAAGGAAGTATGTTCAAAAGTATCTTAAATTTTGATAAAACCAATAGAAAATAAACTATTATTTAAACCTATCAAGTACCTTGGACATTTTTTCTTACTCCTCTTGTATCTTTGGACACATCTCCTTAGTCAATTTCAAATGACTAGGCAAAGGTGTGCTAACAGTTTTTGCATTCTCCATATGAAATCTTTGCAACAACTTTTCAACACAATCAGTCTGAGATAGAGTCAATTTTTTGTTCTTCCTATCTCTAAAAATTCTCATACCATGGATTTCTTTTGCTACCCCTAAATCCTTCATAGCAAATTATTTTTTCAACTATTGTTTTAACTCACTTATGTGATCCATGTTAGACCCTGCTACAAGCATGTCATCAACAAATAAACACAAAATAATGTAGTTATCATTGTCCAACCTCTTAAAATAAACACAATGGTCAGAATTACACCTGTTGTAGCCTTGCTCAGCCATAAAACTATCAAATTTCAAGTACGATTACCGAGGTGCTTATTTAAAGCCATATAAACTCTTCTTCAATATGCACACCAATTTCTCCTTACCTTTGACCTCAAATCCTTAAAACAATATGAATAGAAGTCATCTTAACAACCAAAGAAAAAATTTCAGCAAAATCAATGCCTTTTCTATGCAAATCCTTTTACAACTAACTTGGCTTTAAATATGTTCTTACCTCCATCTTCCTCTTTTAGCTTATAAATCCATTTGTTTGGTAAATCCTTTTTACCTATAGGCAACATACATAATTCACAAGTCTGATTTTTCATCAAGGAGTCCATTTCTTCTTTCATTGCAAGCTCCCACTAAACCTTTGTATCCACCTGCATAGCTTCATCATACCCTTCCAATTCACCAACATCTATTAACATAATAGAATCAAAGAAGGAGAAAACCTTTCAGGAGGTCTACTTAGCCTTGTTGACCATCTAACATTCATTGGAGTTTTTGGTATTTCTTGTTGTTGTTGCGGAGCATGAGGAACTACTGGAACATCACTATTTGGAGTATCATCTAGTAGCACAAAATCCTTTTCTTTTTTCTCATGTTGTTGCAAATAATCTTTGTACAACACCTCATTGAATACAACATCCCTGCTTCTCACAATTTTTAGATTTTCAACATCACAAAGCCTATAAGCAAATTCATCAATGCCATATCCAACAAAGATACATTTTTTTGATTTTGCATCTAGCTTGGTTATATTTTTAGAATCTACATGTGCAAATGCTTCACATCCAAAGGTTTTGAGAAAAGAATAACTCACCTTTTTATCTCTCCATGCTTCATCTAGAATACCACAACCCAAAGGAACTGAAGGACCTCAATTAATTAAATATACAACAGTATTGACAACCTCTACCCACATGTTTAAAGGCAGCCCAACATGTAATCTCATGCTCCTTGTACGCTCCATTATTTTCCTATTCATGCGCTTAGCCACTCCATTTTATTGTGGAGTCCCTGGAACCATTTTCTTCCTATGAATTCCATTAAAGGAACAATAATCCTCAAATTATTTGCTACAATACTCACCACCATTATTAGATCTGAGACATTTTAAACTTTTTTCTCATCTCATTCTCAACCAAGCTACTCCATTTCTTAAATGTTTCAAATATGTTAGATTTTATATTAGGAAATAAATCCAAACCTTTGTAGTTGCATCATCCATGAATGTAAAATAATACCAAGAGTCGCTGAGATAAGATACCTAAGCTGGTCCTCATACATCTGTATGCACAAGCTCCAACATTTCATCTTTCTTTTTCTTCCCATCCTTGATAAAACTAACTCTCTTTTGTTTTTCATACACAACTTTCACAAAAATCCATATTAATACATTTTAGACCTAGTAAAAATTGCTTAGAATGAAGTAATTTTATACCTTTTTCACTCATATTCCCAATTTTGTTATGCCACTATGTTGTCTCAGAACCTGCAGCAACTATTTTAGTCTCACACCTTTTTCTATTGTTAAGGCACCTCTTGAAACTTTCCAATTTTTATCATTGAAAGTAATTATGCAACCTTCATTAGCAAGCTGCCCTGATGAAATGAAATTCCTATCCAACCTTAAAACATGCCTTACCTCTTGTAGTAGCCAATAATTCTCATTCTACAACTTAATCTTAATTCTTCCCTTTCCAACAATCTCACAAGGTTCGTTATCTCCCAAATAAACCAGCCCAAAACCCCTTGGACATAATCAAGAAAATAACTTCTATGAGGTGTAGCATGAAATGAGGTGCCTAAACTTAAAACCCATGAATCATCAACATTATATAGGGAATGAATCAAAGCATCATCTTAAGATTTATTACTTACCACATTTTCTTTCTTATTGCCTTCTTATTTTTCTCCTTCTTTATTCTTCTAAGACCAACAATCTTTCTTCAAATGACCTAGTTTCCCATAGTACCAGCAATCCTTCTATCCTCTAGATTGGGACCTCTTGTCCTTTAATTTTCCTCATGACTTCCCATGACCTCTAGAGCCTTTTCCTCTCTTCTTTTATCTTCCCTTGCTTTTTGCATTCAAAACACTACCTAATGTGGATCCACCTAAGATTTTCCTACAAATTTCCTCACTCAGAATAACACCAATAACATCATCAAATTTTAGGGTATTTGAATAAATAAAAAAAGTTACTAACTGTCATTACCAAACTATTCCAACTTTCAGGAAAAGAACATAATATTAGGAGAGATCTAACTTCATTGAATTTTATATTTAGAGAATTCCATTGGTCGGTAATCGTATTAAACTCATTTAAATGATCTGCCATAGATCCACCTTCAATCATGTTTAGATTAAACAAACACTTCATGAGAAATACCTTATTTGAGGCAGAGGGTTTTTCATACAATTTAGCCAAATCTTTCATTAGTTCATCTGTTGTCTTCACTTATGTTATATTGAATGCCATAGATGGTGCCAGGCACAACTGAATGGTTTCTAATGCCTTTCTGTCTAGAAGATTCCAATCCTCATAAGTCATTGTTACCAGTTTCTTAGCTATTCCTTCCAATAGCCTCCATAAATCCTTTTGATAGAGATAATACTCCATTTGCATCTTCCATAAATGATATTTCTACCCATTGAATTTATCTACCTTCAATTTACCCTCATCTGCCATATCTCCCACTTAACCATGAGATTCCCACTCAACCGTGAGACCTTCCTGTAAATGATAATCGAACACAAGTGGCTCTAATACCACTTGTTAGGAATTGCATGCAGAAGATATCAATTAAATGCAGATAAAGATTAAATAAAGGAATGAAAAATACACAAAAATTATAATAGTGAGAGACAATTTTTAACATGGTTCACCCAAACTCAGGCTACATCCACCAACAGAGAGTCCAATATTATTATCTAGGAAATTGAACTGATTACAAATAGTAATCCTTACAACTCAATACCATTGCAAATGCTACAATACAAAATCAATGGAAACCCTAACCATTAGTCATTTTATCAAGACTTGTGTCAATCACAAAAATATGGTCTTTTATGTTCGCTAGTAGAAAAATAATTCCTGATGCCTTTAAAAAATAATAAAAGGTGTGTGAGGTTTTAGGGGTGATACCCTCGAGCCCCAGCAGGGATGTTGCCCCTCAACCCTACCTTGTATCGTGATAGGGAGCTCACTATGGGAACTACTCTTGGACCTTGAAAGGGGTGTTGCCCCTTGACCCCGTCTAAGGGGCACTGCATTCAAACCCCCATTAAATAATTTGGTGGGAAACCACGCCGATAAAAGTGGAAAATTTAACCTCCAAGTTTGATTAGGCTCCACATAACAACAATATCCCACTTGGAGACAGATCATACTCCACACCATATCATCTTGCACTTGGAGACTAAACATAACACCATTGACCCTATAGCTCCCACTAGAAATAAGCACCCTAGAACCTATTGTTCTAATTTTTTTATTTTTAGTCTTGAAGACCAACTGAACCTGAAGAGGAGTTCAGCTTCTCCCTTGTCACTGCCTTTGTAAACATATCCGCTAAATTGTCATCTATATGTATCTTTTCCAGCCTTAATTGTTCATCATCCATCACTGATCGAATGAAGTGATAACTCAATTTTATGTGTTTGTTCTTTGAAATAAAGGTAGAATTCCTTGCAATATGTATGGCACTTTGGCTATCTGTAAACAAATAACTATTGGCCTGTTGTTTTCCCAATTCTTCCATGAGAGAATGCAGCCATATCATTTCCTTGCTTGCCTCTATTGTAGCTACATACTTTTCCTCCATGGTGGATAAAGCAACTACCTTTTACAACCATGAGATCCAACTCACTATTGTTCCAACTACAGTAAAGACATAACCTAAAGTACTCTGCTTGGTATCAATATCCCCTACCAAATATGAGTCTACATAACATGCTATATCAATATTAGAGCCCCCAAAACATAAATTTTTATTGGATGTACCTCTCAAATACCTAAGAACCCATTTTACTGCATTCCAATGCTCTAGTCCGGGATTACTCATATACCTACTTACGACTCCTATAGTATGTGCAATATATTATCTCATGCATACCATGGTGTACATTAAACTTTATATAGCTGAAGCATATGGTACCTTGGACATTTTTTCTTCCTCCTCGTGTATCTTTGGAAACATCTCCTTAGTCACTTTCAAATGACTAGGAAAAGGTGTGCTAATAGTTTTTGCATTCTCCATATGGAATCTCTGCAACACCTTTTCAACATAATCAGTCTAAGAGTCAATTTTTTGTTCTTCCTATCTCTACAAATTCTCATACTAAGGATTTTTTTAACTGCTCCCAAATCCTTCATAGCAAATAATTTTTCTAACTATTGTTTTAACTCACTTATGTGATCCATGTTAGACCCCGCTACAAGCATGTCATCAACATATAAACACAAAATAATGTAGTTGTCATTATCCAACCTCTTAAAATAAACACAATGGTCAAAATTTCACCTATTTTAGCCTTGCTTAGCCATAAAACTATCAAATTTCAAGTACCATTGTTGAGGTGCTTGTTTCAAGCCATATAAACTCTTCTTCAATCTACACACCAATTTCTCCTTACCTTTGACCTCAAATCCTTGGGGTTGTTCCATATATATCTCCTCCAAATCACCATGAAGAAATGTGGTTTTCACATCTAGTTGTTCCAAATGCAAATATTTCATAGCCACAATACTTAAAACAGTACGAATAGAAGTCATTTTAATAATCGAAGAAAAAAATTCAGCAAAATCAATGCCCTTTTTGTTTGCAAATCCTTTTACAACTAACCTGGCTTTAAATATGTTCATACCTCCATCTTCCTCTTTTATCCTACAAACCCATTTGTTAGGTAAAGCCTTATTACGTGCAAGAAACTTAGATAATTCCCAAGTCTGATTTTTCAGCAAGGATTTCATTTCTTCTTTCATTGCAAGCTCCCACTGAACCTTTGTATCCACCTACATAGCTTCATCATACCCTTCTAATTCACTAGGATTTGTTAACAAAATAGATTACAAAGAGGGAGAAAACCTTTCACGAGGTCTACTTAGACTTGTTGACCAACTAACATTCACTGGAGTTTGTGGTATTTCTTGTTGTTGTTGTAGAACATGAGGAACTATTGGAACATCACTATCTAGAGTATCATCCAGTAGCACAAAATCCTTTCCTTTCTTCTCATGCTGCTACAACTAATCTTTGTACAACATCCCTACTTTTCACAATTTTAGATTTTCAACATCCCAAAGCCTTTAACTAAGTTCATCAATGCCATTGTATACCTTAGAATTTTATCCTACTCTAATGTGCAAACTAACTAAAAATGCGAATGATAAAAGACCAAGGACACCTCAAGATTAGCCTAAAGAGTGATATAACGAAAAGGAAAATGAATAAAATGAAATACAAATGATTTCGCCTTCCTTGTTGTTGATGTCTCTTTGATTGGCCCTTGCTTGGAATGATTTGTGTGCTCCTTAGATGATTGCTTGAGTGACTAAATGCAAGATTAGATGTGCAAAATGATTAAAAGATGGCTAAATGATGGCAAAGGATTGAGAATGCAAATTGGCAGCATGTAGTTATCAAAATCTAAAGTGTTGTAAATGCCCTTGAGGAGGGGGTATTTATAGGAGAATTTGAATTCTCTAGAGAATTCAACGGTCAAGATTGCTCCAACAAGGCCAAGATGAAGGGCTATGGTGGGTTGAGAACCCACAAGCCTTCACATCTTGACATGTGGAGGGTGAAGTGGACAAGGGGATATGAGGTGTAAGTGAGGTTTCAAGAAGGTACATGAGGTGGAAAAAGGACATGCACCTTGGGGAGTGAGGAGATTTCCTCAAAAAGGGATTTCTTGTCCCCAAGTGGGAATGAAAGGGACATTTGAGAAATTTTGGAATTCCTCTAAAATCCACATGGGAAAAGGAAAGGTGGTTGGAGATATAAATGTGAATTAAAAATTCACATTCTTAGGAGGATCTAGAGGATAAAAGGTGGGCTCCAAAAAGGTGGGACTTGGTCACATGTGGAGATTGTGACAAGTCCAAGGTTCTAGAAGCCTTGGAAGAATGGAATGTGAATTAAAAATTCACATATAAAGGAGGGGAATCTAGGATAAATAAATGTGAATTAAAAATTCACATGGGAAAGGGGGTCAATGCCAAAAGAAGGTAAATGCAAAGGTTGGCTAAAAAGTGGTGCTAAATCTAGCTAATGACCTTGGTTAAGGTTGTGCAAACATTGGATTAGGCTAATTAATGGAAGATTAGAGGCAAGTGGCAAATGTAGGAGGATGTGACATTAATCTCTGATTAAGAGGATGCACATCATAATCATGAATTAATTAAATTAATTCAGATTAGGGCAAGGTTATGGAGGATGTGACAAGGAGAGAGAAAGTGAGGAATTTTAAATTGATTTTAAATCAAAAGGGGGAAAATGACTAAATTAAATAAATTAGCGTATTTATTTAATTTAGAGAGGAATAGGGTGAAAGACAAAGTATTAATTATTAAATTAAATACTTTACCGATATGAGACAAAAGGTGTAATATTAATTTAATAAATTAATATTAATACGATAGATGGAAAGACAGTAAATTTAATCATATGGAAGTGATTAAATTTGAATGTCTACAACCATATCTAACAAAGATACATTTTTTGATTTTTCATCTAGCTTGGTTATATTTTCATAATCTACATGTGCAAATGCTTTACATCTAAAGGTTTTGAGAAAAGAACAACTCGCCTTTTTATCTGTCCATGCTTCCTTTGGAATATCACAACCCAAAGGAATTGAAGGACCTCAATTAATTAAATATACAATGGTATTGACAACCTCTACCCGCATGTTTAAAGGCAGCCCAACATGCAATCTCATGCTCCTTGCATGCTCCATTATTGTCTTATTCATGTGCTCAACCACTCCATTTTCTTGTGGAGTCCCTGGAACCATTTTTTGTCTATGAATTTCATTAAAGGAACAATAATCCTCAAATTCTTTTCTGCAATACTCACCACCATTATCAAATTTGTGATATTTCAATCTTTTGTGCGTTTCATTCTCAACCAAGATTCTCCATTTCTTAAATGTTTCAAATACATCAAATTTATGTCTTAGGAAATAAATCCAAACCTTCATAGTTGCATCATCTATGAATGTAACATAATACCAAGAGCCACTGAGAGAAGATACCTAAGCTGGTCCCCATACATTTGTATGCACAAGCTCCAACTTTTCATCTTTCTTTTTCTTCCCATCCTTGAGAAAACTAAATCTATTTTTTTTCATAGACACAACTTTCACAGAAATACATATTAACACATTTTAGACCTAGTAAAACTTTCTTAGAATGAAGTAATTTCATACCTTTTTCACTCATATGCCCAAGTCTGTTATGCCACAATGTTGTCTCAAAACCTGCAAGAACTGTTTCAATCTCTTCTTGTGAACCCACAACAACTATTCTTATACCTTTTTTTTTTCTCTGCAACAACTAAAGTAGAAGGAACAATATTACCTATACAAATATATAAGGTTCCTACCTTCACACCTTTTTCTACTGTTAAGGCACCTCTTGAAACCTTCCAATTTTTATCACTAAAAGTATCTATTCAACCTTCATCAACTAGCTGCCCTGTTGAAATTAAATTTCTACTCAACCTTGGAATGTGCCTTACCTTTTATAGTAGCTAATGATTCCCATTCTTCAACTTACTCTTAATTCTTCCCTTTCCAACAATCTAATAGGGTTCATTATCTCCCAAATAAACTAGCCCAAAATCTCCTTGGACATAATCAAGAAAATAACTTTTATGGGGCGTAGCATGAAATGAGACCCCTAAATCTAAAACCCATGAATCATCAGCATTATCTAGGGAAAGAATCAAAGCATCATCTTCAGATTTATTACTTACCACATTTGCCTCCTTATTACCTTCTTGTTTTTCTCCTTTCTTTATTTTTCTGAGACCAACAATCTTTCTTCAAATGAACTGGTTTCCCACAGTACCAACAAAGAACATAATATCAGGAGAGCTTTAACTTCCTCATCAAATTTTACATTTACAGAAGTCAATTGGCTGGCAATCCTATTAAACTCATTTAAATGATCTATCATAAATCCACCTTCAATCATTTTTAGATTAAACAAATGCTTCATGAGAAATACCTTATTTGAGGTTGGGGGTTTTCATGTAATTTAGCCAAAGCTTTCATCAGTTCATTTGTTGTCTTAACTTCTGTTATATTGAATGCCACATATGGTGTTAGGCACAACCGAATGGTTCCCAATGTTTTTTTATCTAGAAGATTCCAATCCTCATCAGTCATTGTTGTCAGTTTCTTGGCTATTCCTTCCAGTGGCCTCCATAAATCCTTTTGATAGAGATAATCCTCCATCTGCATCTTCCATAACTGATAGTTCTTCCCATTGAATTTATCTACCTTCAATTTACACTCGTCTACCATTGCTCCCACTTAACTGTGAGACTCCCACTTAATTGTGAGACCTTTTTATAGACAATAATCGAACACAACTAGTTTTGATACTACTTGTTAGGAATTGCATGAAGAAGATATCAATTAAATGCAGATAAAGATTAAACAAAGGAATGAAAAATACATAGAAATAATAATAGAAAGAGACAATTTTTAACATTGTTCACCCGAACTCAGGCTACATCCACCAACAGAGAGTCCAATATTATTATCTAGGAAATTGAACTAATTACAACTAGCAATCCTTGCAACTCAATACCACTGCATATGCTACAATAAAAAATCAATGGAAACCCTAACCCTTAGTCGTTTTATCAAGACTTATGTCAGTTACAAAACTAGGGTTTTTTATTTTAGCCAATAGAAAAATATTTTTGGATGCCTTTATAAAATAATAAGCCATGTGAGGTTTAAGGGGTGTTTCCCCCAAGCCCCCATGGGGGTGTTTCCCCTCAACTTAGCCATGTATCATGACAAGGAGCACATCAGGGGTACTGCCCCTAGACCTTACAAGGGCCACTACCCCTTGACCTCATCTTGGGGGCGCTACCTCCAAACCCCCACTAAATAATTTAGGGGGAAACCGCACTGATAAAAGTGGGGAAAATTTAACCTCCGAGTCTGATTAGGCTCCATATAACAAGTAAACCTTTTTCTCACTATATCCATAAACTCAACATTTAGGCTTCACATTGATCTGTCACACTTTCATCACACACACTCACTAATTCGCATCAATATTACATCCATCTACTCTATTTATTTGAACTTATCTCTCTTTTGCACTTGCCCAATTTCACCACTAACTCATCCTATATTTATACCATCTTCAACTTTGAAACATATCCATAGTTATCCATTCAAGTTTGAATTCAAATTAGGTTGGTGCCAAAACATCCTAGGTTGGAATTAGAATGAGGGCGACCCAAACAAATGCTTCATAAGGACCCAAATAGATCCAACATGCTTCGTCAACTCTAAAGGTAGTGTTCAACACAAGGTCGACCAAACCATTGCAAAACAAATAGAACCATTAAGAATGAATCTTGTAGATACCAAAATTATATTGAATACAATCAAAACAACTCAACTCTAGAACCACAAGTCATAAGAATTTTCCAAAGATAAATCTGGACCAACAACATTTCTCCCAAACCTCAACTAGAAACATAGAAAACCATAGTTCACAACTAGTGAACATAACTTGCATTGTACAATGAATCTGTTGGTTTTCCAAATCAACCAGTCCAAATAATCCTAAAGAATTAGGCAATTTCTTATACTCAGACTCAAAGAGGGATTTGGCCAACTAACAAGATTCAATCAAATATTGAAATCTCCTACACTTTTGGCTCTGTAGGACCAAGGTGGGTCAACCTATACAATGCCTAAAAAACTTAATTCACTCATACACAGACATTGTTTTTTATAGCAGATAATTCCTAATTTAATTACACCAAAGAAAGCACTAACTTCAAATCTAGGTAAATTCTTGGTATATCAACACTCACTCAACAATTGGGTGGAAAAAATCAACACTAAACCTCAACCAAACAACAAGGATTTAAAATGATTTTGAATTTATGAATTGTTTATAAGAATGCATCAAGCTGAATGAAAAATCAATGCCTAAATTTAGGCCATGGAGTCAAATGCATAAAATTAATTCATCAGCAAATGAACTTCAACCAGTGGATTCAAACTGTCAATGCATTACACCAACAGATCCACTCCTATTGTCAATCAAATTCTTCTTATCAGATCCACCCTACACATTTGAAATCATAATTATTTATTCAAAATATTTTAACCATTTCATTGAAACATAACCATAAACAAATAAAACAATCTTAGGGAAACTAAGATGAAAAACTCAAACATACTTTGTATTATTGAATTCATATGACTTAAAATGTACAAACCTGGAGACAATTTTATGACAATCATGATTTATAAGCACAAACTAGTGAATATTTACTCATGAAATCAGCAATTACAACTTACATACTCAAATTATGACTCATACTCAAACTTTCTCTATCTACCCAACCCATACATAAAATCAGAACCCTCTACAAATGAGAGAAGAATGAGAATAAAAGGAAACAAAAGAAGCCAGAAAATCAATCTAATGATGACACTCGGAAGCTTCCTCCATCGTTAATCAGCAACAAGAAAAGCATCTCTCCTCTCTCTTCCCTTTGCAACAACAAGTTTTTCCTCCATTTTTCCCTCATACCAATTTGCAACAAAAAAAATCCCTTCACCATGAAAAATCTCATACTTATTTTCCCTACAGTAAAATATCTTTGTTGTTTTGTTGCAGCTGCAAATATTTACCCTCAACAATTAAAGTCTTCCAGATAGTGAATACTTTATTCACTTCATCAAAATATTCATGCCATTTATTTATTCCACCTTTCTACTTTTTATCCAAAACCTATAAAATGGAAAAAGTATGTTACTGGGAAAAATAGATTTTACCCGCACCATTTTTGCATTTGAAATATAGTGGGGGCCATTTAAATCCTTTGCACATTAAGATGCAATAAAGATTTTAATTTTCATAGGACACAATGAAATATTTCCCGTGCCCATTTTATTTTTACTCATTTGTATTTTAGTGTATATTTCACTCAGTGAGTAAAATATTTACTTTGATCTCCAGTAAAAAATGTTTGCTCCTTTCAACTTACTCCCCTGCATTTGAAGTATTGCTCCTTGTTTTAAATTTTAACTAAATGGTGAAAATATTATCGGGTAAACAAGACATACCCATGCTCCATTAGTCACCCAACTTTACCTTATACTTTACACCTATCAATACAAATTTTGACTTTTATGAGCAAATTTTTTAATTAAAAATTTATTGGGAAATAGCTTTGTCACTAACTCATTTGATTGCAAAATCGACGAAAATGTCCAATGAAATATGTATAATTTGATGTATTGTCAGGTTCTTGTAAAATTTGATGTGTAATTTTCAAAATTTTAAAATTTTATCCCCGACGTTTGTCAAAATTTTGATGAACCTAGGTTTCATTGAAATGTCGACTATCAGTTTCATTGAAATTTTGACAAACATGAAAAATAAGAAAAAAAAATCAAATTGTGGCCAACATAAAGAAAAGTGAGTTCACTAATTTATTACAAAAGTGTTTTTCTCTACTTGAGACAGTTTGTGGAGAGCTAAGGACGATTTTCTTGGAAAAATTCAAAAAAAAATTCAAGAAGATATCACCAGGTTGACGGTTGTCATTTTCTTTTTTTAGAATTCAGTTGTGAAGTCAGATTTGTAGTTCCAGGTTTGAAAATCATATTTTTAAGCAACATCTCATTAGATTTCATTTTTAGAGATTTAGGGTTTTGAGAATTTCATGTCCAGATTTTGTTGTGTGGAATCACCATAAGATCACAACCAAGAAATAGATTCTTGTGACTATAATTATGTGGTACATAGCTCTATTGGTCATGTGACACAATTGTACTATAACAAATACAGGAAGCATTCATATGTGACCTAAGTTTAATGTGGCTATATTGTGATAGAAATGGAGGCACTCATATAATGTAGTTAATTTAGGTTGTATAATGTAGGTGTCAATCATCATTGGGTGCATTCAGGTTGTCTCAAGTTTAACAAGTTAGGATGTAATTATAGCATGATCGAAGAGTGATTACCTCTTGCTGCAATAAAGAGCCTATAACTTTGGTTGATATGTAGAGTGGTTGTGTTATATCAATTATGTAGTGCATTCAAACACAATCCATGTTTAATGGGCTATTCTAGAGAGTGATCAAGATTTTATAAACCTTATGAATGTTACTTAAAACTGTATAGCTTAAACTACAAACCAAGTTTGTTACATACTTGAATGCAATCTTGGGTTACCACAAACTATAATAATGTGATCTGCTAATAACCATTATGGAAAGTATTAAAGAAAGACCCATGCTATATAGGATACATTTCCTTGATCAGGTTTATATACCTTAATGATCAAACACAAGATTCCCACACACTCTAGGATACAATCCAAGATCATACCACAACTTTGTCAAGACAACTAATTTTCTAACCCAAGATTTAAGGTTAGTTTTTAATACCAACAAAAGCATTGGTAAGAGCATGATTAGGGTACAAACCCTAGGCCTCCATAGAAACATAATAATAACTCTAGCGAATTAGTGAGGTTGCAATACCAGAAAGATTGAGACATTGTAGCTAATAAAAAAATCTTGCAATCTAAAGATTTTAGCCAATAACAAGCACACTATGTAGCTAAGTGGCATTTGTAAATGCAATCTACGGTAAGAAGAATGACAGTCACTTGAGATGTAATAGTCAAAAAGAGGCTGAGCAGTGACAAGATAATAAAACTCAAACCTTGCATAGTAAAGTGGAGATTTTAACAGTGAGTTTCCTTACGCCCTTGCTGACCTTAAGGGTTTTTCAAATGCTTTTAGTAGTGTTAGACAAGGAAAATGCAATCAGGGAATGACTATCCAAATGAAGTAACAGTGGTAATCATAGGTTCAATGTTTCTTCTTAGCCATTAATGTATAATGGAGGTAGTGGATTGCATGTTTGAGCAGTATTTTGAGACTCATCAAAGATAGGAGAATAGTGAATAATACCTTGTGGATTGTGAAGTAGTGTCAATAAGGTTGAAGGATCTTAAGATCTACAATACCATGAAACAATGAGTCCCCTGTAGTAAGTAGGTAGTCTATAAGGCATAGTTTGATTTAATAGAAGGATGCTCATAAAAGGAATCTTCAAGTGATAGTGAGTGAATTTTTTGAGATTGTAGCTGAGGGTGCAATACCCAGTCTTAAAGGAAGTTAGCAAAGTAGTAAATGTGCAAGAAAATAAAATCGTACACAACAAATAATTCACAATGTTATCTTGCATAATGCCTTGAGTTTGAATACAAAACTCTCATTGTATCTTGATGAAAGTGATGACCTTAATAGTCAATCATAGGCAACCATGATTTTAAAATGTTATTATTAGAGGCAACATTTTAAGCAAGGCAATGAGTGGTGGTTTGGAATAATGGTAGGTATGAAGGACTTGGTTTATATGCATACTATACAGTCTAGCTTAAGACATTGTTCTTAGAAAAGATTTAAGGTGGATTATAGAACTCAAGGGTTACCATGAAAAGGATTAAAGAAAATATTGAGATCTATTTAAAAGCCACGATCATGAAGATATTAAAAATGTCATATGCAAAACCCTAGTAGCTGGAGTAATGAATATAGCACCAAAGAGGATAGTGTGCTAGGACAGATTTAGGAGATCTCCACATTATCTAATTACAGGGAAATACATCATTTATTTATTTTTTTAATTAAAAGAAATCATTCTAAACCCTATATAGGATACATTGATCTTCAAAAGCCTCTAAAGGAATTTGAGATTATACAAATATATGTCAAGTAAATACCTAGATTAAAAATAGTAGTGGGAACAATGTAAGATTTCTTGAGCAGAGTAGGAATGAGATAAGTAGCAATGAATCTTATGCCTCCTTTCATGCACATCTCCTCACCATTCTCTGTCATTCTTTATGGAAACATTTCTCCATTTTGGCGGTCTATGCTTGAATATAATGTTTTGACAAAGGTTTTAAATTATGTTTATTAAAATGAAAACTCCATTTTGGTGGGCTACGCCTGAAAATAAGATTTTGACAAAAAATTTAGGGTATGTTTATTAAAGTTTTAGAGTATTTTGGCGAGCTATATTCTTGATTTCTTAAATGATTTATTCAAATGGATTGTGACTAAATAAATGACTAACTATTTAGTCATTTTTATTTGTGTGACTAAATAATTTTTAATCAACGACCAAACTAGTAATTTATTTACTCATTTATAGCTAAGTTGCAAAAAATGAGCAGAATTTAGTCATTTTTAGTTGTTGTGACTAAAATTTTTAGTCACCTAGTCATTCATTTACAAAATTCTACTAGTGTGTGTTTCCTTGTGCGATTAAGGCTCTCTCAATGTTGAGGGCCCTAGGGATAAGCTCATCATAAGAAGTGACAAATTGCATCTTTAACTAAAAGGATAAATTGGTATTGACATTAGCAATGATGATTCTGACTTGTTGCTCCTTAGGAATGGGTCACTTGCTCTTACTAGCTCGCTACCTCCATCGTTGTAGAAATTTTTTGATCAAGTTCAATATTTTGATTTTAGGAGTCTTAATGGTTGGAAATCATAGTAAAATCAAAATTTAATAAGTTTTGGAATTAACATTTTAAAGTGTTTTTTGGGGTCATTAACTTTAGACTATCTTCTCTTTTGCAGGGGTGGTTGCATGCCAATTTTTTTTGGTGTAAAATATTGAAATTATTAGATTTTGTTACATTTCTATGAATAAAAATTATTGGAGTGTGAGTTTGATATTTTTTGAAGATCTAAATAGTCAAGCTTGGTTAAGAAAAATCATGTCAGACAATATTAGTCCAGAACAAAATGAAGAGACACTTGATAGATTGTGGGCTAGATTGAAAAGAAAGGGTGATGGAAAATGTTATTGTCCTTGCAATAATTGCAAGGGCTTAAAGACGATATGACTTGTAATTACAACAACTACGAAAAATTGTAGGCAACATGGTCACATTGAAGGGGGGCATGATTATCTTCCATTGGTAAGTTGTTCATTATATGTGTTTATATTGATTGAATTTGTAAATGTTTATATTGTTTTAACATTATATATATAATCACTTGATCATGATCATGGTTTATTTGTGTCTATCATTATTATAAATGTGGGGCACTCTAGGGAATATGATATGGATTATCACGGCCCAGAGAATGTGGTTTTGCAAGCGGATGAACATGGAGTTGTGAATATCGAAGTTGAAATTAATGATCCTATGGAAGAAGATGATCATGCACCAGAAAACACAGTTGAAGATGATGGTACAAATACATTGATCTATGACACATTTAGTGGCAGAGCTGATCATGATGATTGAGATGAATTTGATGATGTTCATGATTTACCTATACTTGAGAAGGCATACGAGCCCCTTTATGAAGCCTCCCAAACAACTCTTCTCTATGTTGTATTGTTGTTGAACTTGAAGGTTATGAATAGTTTATCAAACATAACAATCTCATAGATGTTAAGGTATGTCATATATGTCATCTTTTTTCATCTATTTTAATTGTTGTTAGTTCGTCGCTAGTAAATAAATGATGAAATATGTACCATTAATATTCTTTATATTAACAAATTATTTTTTGTTGTAGATTGATTGGTGAGTTTTTGTTAGCACCGTCAAATATTTTACCTCGCTCATACTGAGATTTATCTAGCAACATGAAAGATATTGGAATGGAGTATCAAGCAATAGATGCATGTCTCAATGATCATATTATATGTCATAAACAACAAGAATTTGCAACAGAATTCCTGGAATGTCTTATCAGTAGATATCGAATAGATCAACTAACAAAAAAGGTGTCTCGCAAGGTTCTTCATTATATTCTCATTATTCCACATATGCAATGATTATTTAGGTGTGAAAGCTTAGCGCAATTTATGGATTACCATGCATTGAATAGAAGTGGAGATGACATTCTTTGAATTACTGTGGATGGTTCTACATTTAGGGATATGGAGGAAAAATGGCCATACTTTAAATAAGAACCTTGTAATCTCAGGCTTTCATTGGGAATGGACGATGTCAATCCATTTGTAGAGCTGAGATCTATTTAGTCGGTGTTGCCTATTTTTATTATCAACAATAATATTCCTCAATGGATGTCAATAAAGAGGGAGCACATAATGTTGTCAATGATTATTCCAGGTATTTATTTACATCAATTTTATTTAACGTAGTAGCATCTCATTTGTCTTATTTGTTGAATAATGACATATTTTTTCATTCAATAGTCATGCACATTAATTTATATATATTGCAATAAAATGGTTATAATAATTATGTAATGTTTATGTTCATTCAACTAGGTAAGTAACAAGTTAAAGATATGAATGTATATATCGAGCCTCTTATCGACGATTCACTAAAGTTATAGAATGGCGTCACTATATATGATGTCTCTAGACCAATAGGACAAAGACAAATTCAATTCCATGCAATGCTTGTATGGACAATTCATGATGCCCCAGGGCTAACATATTTTTGTGGTATGTTATAATGTTTGACTGCACTTTAACAATATTTAATTTGATGAAGTAGATATCATGCATGTTTTTAAAATAATCTATTCATTATATATAATTATAAAAATTTACATATTTAATCCAATTATATATGATCTTGCAGGTCTTCAAACAAAGGAAAATTTGCATGTCCAATTTGTGGTCCAAAGATGAAATCTCGTCGTTCAACAAGTTTAGGAAAGCAGGTGTTTGATGAGTATAGGCACTTCCTCCATAGAAATCATAAGTATCGAACTACTAAAAAACATCTTTTCAATGGGAAAGGGGAGACTACATCAAAACCATGAAGAATGACACCTTGCCTATGGAAATTGGAATATAATAGAATTAATCGTCAAGGTTATACATCGGATCAAATTGTTTATCTATTATATATGATATATTTTTAATTTATATTTTTATATTGTATTATGTTTACTCATGTTGTAATTGACAATTATTTTCATTGTTAATTTTTTTAACTTATATGCTTCATGAAAGTCATCAAGGCATTACTGGTCGGCTTCCACAGGGACTGAAAAGTTATCCTAGATAATTTAGTAGGTTGCCCTACTATGAGAAGCTACAAATTGAGAATTTGTTTGATACAATGCATATCAGAAAGAATATAATAGAAATGTTATGGAAAATATTGGATGGAAGGCATGACAAAGAAAAAATTATCAAAATTTATAGTGACATTCAGGAAGCCAATCATGCAATGAAAAATGCCATTCAATTAAATAGTGATGGAAACCAAATTAATATAAGTGTCATTCCTTGGTTATTAACAAAGAAACAAAGCAATGTTATAAAAGAAGTCATACGAAAAATTTGATTTCCCACAGGATTTGTTGCGAACATAAACAATATAATAACAAAGAAAGGTGAATTTGGGTCAGGGATGAAAATGCATGATTGGCATACCTTCATTAAGGTAATTATTCTGGTATATTATATACTCTTGTATAATGCATGTACTTTTCAGTGTATTATGTTTACTACTTTTAGAAAAATAATGAAAATATCATTTTATAATTGTTGTAGTACGTTCTACCTCTATCTCTCCCAGACAACTTTGACAACAATTTCATACAAGTTATATATGATCTTGGAAAATACATGAGGTAAGTAGTGATACTTGTTTAATTCATTGTATACATCTTATAATTTCCATTTTTTTTACTTGTTATGTAATATACTGTATATTTTTATTAAATCTCATTAATATATTTGTGCCTTGAATCACTTGTAGATGGCTTTCATCTAAAGAAATCCATAAAGAAGATATAAATTATTGGAAAAGAAAAATTCATCGTCTAATGTGTGAAATGCAAAAGTGTCCACCTTCAACATTTTTCAATGCACAAGAACACTACCTCATACACCAAGTTGAGGAGATTGAATTGTGTGGACCTGTACACACAAGGTCAATGTGGATGGTTGAGAGGCACTTGAAATTTTTGAAGGCTTTGGTTAGACAAAGACAACATCCTAATGGTTTTATGGTGGAGGGATATATGGTATACCAGACCATGGTGTACATTAGTGAATATCTTCCTAAGTTTGCAGCAAAGATTCATGTAGATCGCATTTGGGATCTCAACTCCATTAACAAATTCAAAGGGGAGTACTTGATGGGGAAAGGTAGATTGAGGAAAGTAAGGTAATTATAAGATAGTCATGGAGATTAATTGGAATATATTTTACATATGGTTTTTATGTATATTGTACTTGTTTAATTTTTAATCTTTAATATACATCAATTATAAATTAAGGTCGTATACTGTGGTATTTAACTAATTATATGTCATTTGTGAATTTCAAATTTTTTTGATACACTTGGTCGAGAGTGGGATGCACTACATTTGTACGTCGCAAAAAATCTTGATTGGATGACAGTATGGATTGAATGATGTCAACAATCTAGTCACACATTAACATGGGAAGGTGTGGCTTCATTGGTTAAAGAAACTCATCGTAATGGAGATTCCAATGTTACACAAAAGGAAATTGATTTAGCATATTGTTTAAGAGATAAACAATTACGTATAAATATATTAATCACCCATATTATTTAATTATTTTCAATTATATTGATGTATATTGTGTGTGTGTTAAATATGCAAAGTTATTATCAACACAAACCTTAATGAAACAATTTATATTGAAAGACTCAAAACAAAGTAAAACTATTCTAAGTTGCAATTAAAGATAAATCTTCCAAGAACATCTCATTGTCCTCTATTCCTAAATGATTCTTTTAAACCTTTTTGGCCCTTAGATTTCTTTGTGCACAAAGGCTATTAGAATGACACTTAAGAAATGAGATTGATATTTAACATGCAAGCCAACTATATGCCTACATGAAACTATTTGCAAACAATGATGATGAATGCCATGATGGATGAAAGATGATGTTGATGATAAATGAACAAGTGGAGGTGGATGCTATGGTATTGAACTATATGATTCTATGCATGATTCTACATATGCTCAAATGCAAACTTAAAATGAAGTAATGTAAAATGCAACTATGATGCAAGATGGATGATAAAATGTAACTATGATGCAATACATTAATCTAAGATGTAAACATGATGCAAAACATGATATAAAAACTATCTATAAGACTCCAAGAATGCTCCAAGCTCTAACGATAAACCTGCATGATAACTTTACTTGTGAAAAATAGCCCTTTCTCAATCCTTTGCTAAGCTCAATGATGAAATTGATATGAATATATCATGAAGAGTGGACAAAATTATCTCTCTATTGAAGAGAGTAACTTTGCATGAGTTGTGGATGCAACTTAGCGCAATAATCGTTTCTCTTACACCCAAGATCGCATTATTGTGCAAGGGGAGAGGATACTTCGGTCATTGCATGAGTTGTGGATGCAACTTAACTCAATAATCATTTCTCTTACACTCAAGATTACATTACTACGCAAGGGGAGAGGATACTTTGGTTATTGCATGAGTTGTGTGTGATCTTGTTGAAGAATAAGCCCTCTATTTATAGATTTTCAAGTTGGAAGAGAGCTCAAAATGGATCAATGTGGGATAATGATTTAGCCAATCAAATGGATCCACTTGTCATCTTATCATAGGTTGTGAAAATAAATGTTAAAAAATGTTGAGTGGAAGGACAAATAAATGTTATAAATGTTTAGTAGGAGGACATGAAATAAAAGTTATTGCAAATAAATGTTATAAATGTTGAGTGGGAGGACATGAAATAAAGTTGTTGCAAATAAATGTTATAAATGTTGAGTGGAGGGGAAAATAAATGTTATACATGTTGAGTGGGGGACATGAAGTAGGGACAAGTCAACTTGTTTTCATATTCCATTTTTTTTTATGTCAAGTTGAAAGAAAATGATGAATTTATAAATGAGTTAAAATAATTTATTGGTGCAAGTGGGAAAAGCTAGAGGATGTGATGGGTGGTTAGATTAGGCTAATTAGGATTATATTAGCTTAGATAATGTTTAGGGGTTTTTGACCCATTTGACTTAAATATTTGATTTATTTAAATCAAAAGGGATGGAAAATGCATTTGGGATTTAATTAAATAAATGTTTTATTTATTTAATTAAAGGGATGATCCAAGATAAAGGTGGATTAATTTGCATGAGATGAGATTAGAAGATGGTTTATGAAATATGAAATGTTATGGTTTGATTAAAATTGATTTATTTAATCAAATGAGGAAATGATAGACTTAAATCAAATAAAGTTAATTTATTTAATTTAAATGGATGATAAAGTGGATTTATCTTATGAGTGGATTAATGTGAATTTGGTTTACTTGATGAATGGACCTAATTGAATACATAATGCTAATTTTGCATGTCTATATTTTGCCCCTCTTTGAAGCAATGTACTTGTTGCGTTGGTTCAAATAATAAACTTGCCGTGATCAAAATTTAAAAAAAATCTAATTTTTTTGGATGCCCCAACAGAAAGTACACTAGTACATTGCCCCCTCAAGAGATCAAACAAAAATATTCTATTTGAGGATCAATCTCGCGATAAAGAGGTTCAAACTAGATGGTTATGCAAATGAGATGATTTTAAGATGCTCAAATCTATATTATCCTAAACAACTTAAATGATGATATGATGTGAGATGGATGAGATGAATGATGTGATATGCTATGATTATGCGAATGTATAATTTTATGAGATGCTTAGACTAACAGATCTATATTGTGATGATGAAAATGCATGTGAAATGATCAGTTTTCCTATTATGTATGATATGAATGATATGTGGTATGCTGACAGTTTGTGGATGTAGGATGAATGCATGATGGACGCATGTTATCGCAGAGAAAGAAGTTAAATGGTGACAAGAGGTTCCAACAAGCCAACTTTATGAGAGATGATGATGATGATAAATGGATGATGAAAATTGGATGATTTTTTTATCAAGGATTGGGATTCTAAAAGGACTACTTACCTTATATTTGATAACACACATAAGCACAATGTATCAAGGCATAAAGGACCAGAATGGCATTGTACCTAGTGTGATGGACTTTGACTCGACAAATAGATAGGAGTATTCTTGTTCACACTTGACATACATAAACCTTGTTAGGATGTACCTTAGAAGTTTCAAACATCTCAGACCAAAACATGGAAAGGTATAACCAATCAATACAATAGTCAACAAGTTGTCTAAAATATCTTCTATACATATCTAACAAAGAAAGTATTCGCCAAGTTATTTTACAAGAACGTCCAATAAGCACAGTAGACAAAAGGATAATGATTGTTGCCCCATTCCTATCTCTCTAAATCCTTTGTTCGGATATCATCGAGAGGTCCTTGGACTGAGCGCAATAAGATAATTCAAAAGACAAAGATAAAGCACACAAACAAGCCAATGTTCTTCATACCTCTAGCCAAAGGGATTTGTTTTGATAGGATAAGAATCCAAGGTGATCTAAAATTATTCCCATTGTTAGAACAATATATCGTAGAACATGCATTATATAGGATGATGATGGTTTGATAAGTTGATTGATAGGCTGTTGATATAAGGTTGACTGACTTGTTTGAAAATGATCAAGATTTTGATTTTGCATTTAACAGTTTGTTGTTTGCTTTTGATTTTATGATTGAAGCTTTGCTTTTGCTAATTATTGTGGTTGTTTCTATTTGTTTTTCCAAAGGATGAGGGTGACGATTAGTTTATTATAGATGGTGTTATTGTGGATGCAAGCAAGATGAGATGGATGGATTTTTTTCAAATATTTGGATGTTTTTAGAGTTTTACTTTGTTTTGAGGTTGTTTTTGGTATGTTTTGATTGTCGATTTTTCAATTTTTTTGAGGTTTTTTGAGATTTTGACCAAGAGACTAATCTAAAGACCTATCCTAGGGGCCTTGGGGGTTGATCAAAAAATTATCCTTGCCAATGTTATACATGCAGAGACCACATAGTTCGGCCAGACGACTTTGTTTTTTACTTTTTGACTGACTCTTTGACCTGTTTTTGGGATTTTGATATGTTTTGATGTTTTTGGATTTTATGTCTTTTTGATGTTTTTGGATTTTGTGATGTTTTTATGTTTTTGGATTTTTTGATTTTTAAAGATCTTATGATCATACACGAATCTAATCTAGTGAGAACATACCCCAGCATGATGCAATAGAGTACTCCGATAAAGGGAGAACAAACTAACCTTGAGGATGGTTCGAGTAGTACTAGGAGGGGTCATGATATGAAAAAAAGACCAAGTTATAGTGCAGATGTGGGTGGATGAGTAATGGATGGAGATCTGGATGTGATGGATGATGCAAAACAAGCCGTAAAGATCTTGATGGATGGAAAGTACTTATTTACACAAGGCACCTGTTTGCTAGGTTTTCACCCTATGACATTTTTTTATCTCTTTTTATTTTTATTTTTTTGTTGTATTTCTTAGCTAATTTTTTTATTTTTTTCATTTTTTTGTATTTCTTTAGGACATTTATGGATGATGATAGCTGACTTAAACATAATATTTCTTCAGGTGCATGTTGTTGATGGGTTCGTCAAACAGGTCCCCTTTTGGCGTCGATAGCTTGTAGGCTCCTGAATCGTAGACTACAATAACCACATAAGGACCTAGCCAATTTGGTTCAAACTTTCCTTTCTTTTCTCTGTCTTGCTGATTTTATGGATTTTCTTTCAAAACCATATCACCCACTTGAAAGGTATGTGACTTTACTTTGTGATTATAGTTGTGATACATTATCTATTGGTATGCTTTCAAATGGTCAGCTACCCTTTGTCTCTTTTCATCTAGGAGTTCTAGCTCTTGCAGCCAGGAAACTCTGTAGTCATCATCTGTTGTGAGACCTTTCAGTGATACTCTGGGTGAGGGTATTTCAACTTCTAAAGGTAATATGGCTTCTGCTCCATAGACAAGAGAATATGGAATTTCTCTTATTGGTGTGCGGACACTAGTTCTGTAGGCCCATAAGGCGGGATTGAGTTGAACATGCCAATCTTTCCCTGAATCATTCACAATCTTCTTTAAAAAAATTAGTATAGTCTTATTTGAGGCCTCTACTTGGCCATTCCCGTGTGGATAGTAAGGTATTGAATATCTGTGTTGAATATGAAATCTCTCTCAAAGTTCATCAACATCCTGATTCTTGAAAGGACATCCATTATCGGTAATAATGGAGTTGGGAATGCCATACCGACAAATAATATAGTTGAGTATGAATGATGATATTTGTTTGTCGATAACTTTAGTAAGAGGTACTACCTCAATCCACTTGGTAAAATACTCTATGGCTAGGATGATGAACTTATTCCCATTCGATGATGAAGGATGAATCTTGCCTACTAGATATAACCCCCATTGGGAGAATGGCCAGGTTGGCGTAAATGGTTGAAGTTCTTGTGCAAGAGCATGAATGAGATTCCCATGAATTTGAAATTTTGAGCACTTCTTCACAAAAGTGAATGATTCCCTTTCTATAGTCGGCTAGTAGTAACCAATTCTAATCAATTTCTTGGATAAGGTTAGTCCACTCGAATGAGTACCAAAAATTCCACCATGAACTTCTTGTAAAGCTTTGTAAGATTCATCACGTTCAAGACATCGAAGTAAAGTACCATCAAGACTGTGGCGATAAAGGGTGTCAGCGATAAGAGTATAGCGAGAGGATTGGCGGATAAAATTTTGCTTTTGGTTACGAGATAAATTAGGTGGTAAGACGTCGTCTTTTAGATAGGCATAAATCTTTCCATAGCAAGGTGAATCAGATCCCACCAAGTGGTAAATGATTTGGCTTTCAGGGGTGTCATAAGCAAGTACAAATGATTGTTCCACTAGAAATTCATAGTGAGTCTGAGTTTCTGGGAGTTGTAGCAATGATGTGATCGTGGCCATGGCATCAGTTGCTTTATTATCAAATATTGGAATCTATATAAATGTTATGTCCACAAAATACTTTTTGAAGTCATCAACCATTTTCTTGTATGGAAAAATTTTGTCATCTTTGGTCTAATAATCATCATTGATTTGATTAATGACTAATTGTGAGTCACCATAAACCTATAGTTCAGTGATCCTCCATTCCAATGCTATCTTCAATCTGGTGATTAAGGCTTCATATTTGGCTATGTTGTTAGTGCATGGAAACATTAGCCTGTATCACCGAGGAATGGTATTTCCTTGAGGGGTCACAAAGAGTATGCCCACCCCTAATCCATGTTGAGTGAAAGAACCATCAAAACATAAAGACCATGGTTGTTTTTATTTTGTAGTGAAGACACATCAGCATCTGGAAATTCAATGTACATGGGATGTTCTGTTTGTAGTGGTGCTTTAGCTAGTTGATCAGTAATAACTTGTCCTTTGATTGCTTTGCGATCAACATAATGGATGTCAAACTCACTTAAGATCATAACCCATTTTTCTAGCCTTCCTGTCAATGTAGCATTACTTAACAAATACTTGAGTGGATCAATCTTTGCAACAAGATTGATTGTATGAGTTAACATGTAGTGTCAAAAATTTTGTGAAGCAAAGACCACTTCTAGGCAAGCCTTCTCAATGAAAGTGTAGTTGAGTTTGTGCCTTGTTAATGTTCAGCTGATATAATAGATTGCACGTTCCTTTCCTGTAGAGTCTTCTTGTGCTAATAATGCCCCTAAAGATGTCTTTGTTGCCACAATATATAAGATTAGAGGTTTGTCTAGATTTGGGGGTACTAGAATTGGTGGGTTCATTAGGTACTGCTTGATTTTTGGAAAGGCCATCTCACATTTGTCATCCCATCTAAAAAAAATATTCTTATGTAGTAGATGTGTGAAAGGTAAACTCTTATCAGCTAGTTGTGTAATGAATCTACGGATAGCCTAAAGTCATCCTTGTAATGATCTCAACTGACTAATATTCCTTGGTGGAGGAATTTCCATATTCGCCTGTACTTTGGCAGGATCTACTTCGATTCATTTTCTTGATACTATGTATCCTAATATTTTACCAGAGGTGACCCCAAAAACACATTTCTTGGGATTGAATCAAACTTTGAATTTCTCCAATCTTGCAAATATTTTGGACAATATTTCTAGATGTCCTCTTGTGTATGACTTTGCCAATATGTCATCTACATAATCTTCCATGAATGTGTGCATCATGTCATGAAAGATTGTAGTCATGGCTCTTTGGTAAGTAGCCCCCACATTCTTCAGACCAAAATGCATGATGCTCGAATAGTAAGTTTCCCATGGACATGTGAAAGTTATTTTCTCCTAGTCTTTGGATGCAATCTTGATTTGGTTATAATCAAAAACCCCATCCATTAATGAATACATGGCCTGGCCAACTGTCAAATCAACTATAGTGTCAATGTTTGGAAGTGGAAATTCATCCTCAGGACATGCTTTATTAAAATCTCTAAAATTTGTGCACACTCTCACACTTTATCTGTCTTGGATACAGAAACAATGTTGGAGATCCATTCTGCATAGTTGATTGATCTTATGAAGCCCACATCAAGGAGTTTTCTCAATTCTTCCTTAACCAATAATGCAACATGGGGGTGAATCCTTCTGATTTTTTGTTTCACAAGCTTAACCCCTGGTTTGATAGACAAGTGATGCATGATAAGATCAAAAAAACACCCACACTCAGAATAAATATATATATATGTTGAGATTATTTTCTTTGCATACATTCAGCCAAGAATAAATATGTTCAGCAATTGAAGATATTGCAATAATTTTTACATGTTTGACATATTGTAGGTGAAACACCACAAGGCTATGTGGTGAAATGGTCATAAATTTTGAATCAAAATGTTGGATGACATAAAAAGAACTTGTGATTCTGGTATAATTACAGTCTTTCAGGTGACTAATGTTTCATCTAGAAGCGACATACATCCAAAATTCTCAAAAAATTGATACTTTGGGATTCTGGATGATATACTTGAGTCTGACTTTAAGTCCTTTAGATTAATTCTATTCATCGTCCTATGGTATAGGCTACGATTGAATGAAAATGATCCTGAGGGAACTATTATTGAACATGATAATGGATTTACCATGGTTAATACAAGGTTGATTGAACGAGTTGGAAAGGAGCCCTATGTTCTTCCAAGCCAATATGAACAGGTATTTTAATCAAAGGTTTCAAGTAAATCGGGTTGGTCATTTGTTGTTAGACATGATCCAAGAGGAAGGCTGGTAAAGTATAATGTAGTGGAAGAAGAAGATATCGAAGAACTAGAAGATGATGTAGATGATGATCAGGATCAACAGTTAGTTGATGATGTCCCTGACGAAGATGTCGAAGAGGAGGAACTAGATCATGATGATGTAGGAGTTAATGTTCATATAGATGATATCTATGTGAATAATGACATTATTGAAACTGATATCGATGATGATGATGATATGACCAATCCTTACAATGTCGAATCTGGATCAGATGATACAGACAAAGAGTTGGATGAAGAAGAAGATCAATGACATTAAAATGTATGAGTTATGTGATTATATTATCTATTTGATATTAATTTCTTGATATAATTATATTTGAATTATGTAGTTACATAATTAATTCATTATATTTTAAATTTTTATGCCATTATGTAATTAATTTAATGATGTACTTTTTAATGTTTCAAAGGTTAAAAAATTAAAACATTTCAATAGTGATGTTAACAACCTTGAAATTAGTGTGTTTTATTTTTCATGTGATCATAAAAGATTAAAAAGTTAGTTGTAGAGGTGCTTGTTCAGTGGTTGACGTGTAAAGGCCTTTAAAAGGCATAAAGTGATCATTGTAATGGTTGTTGATGGTTGATGATTTAAAATACAAGCTCTTGACATTCGAAAATTTGTGTTTTTCTTCAAAAAAATTATATTTTTCATGTTATGCAGCATTGTATGGTCACATGCAGCCATATTTTGATGTGAAATCAATTCCAGGTCATGAAGATATGTGTTAGATTTGATTTAAATATGATTTGAGTGCTTAATGAATTGATTTGGGTTAGAAAGATTCATTTCTTTGCATATAGCCCGGTTACCCTATTTTTGAAGGTTTTGTAGTCCAAACATGATATAAAGGGGCTCTTACACATTTTTAATTACTGTGGCTTTTATAAGAGGCCCCATGAATACTATTATAATTTTAGGATGCACAAATAGGGCATAGGATGAGAAATAAAGAAGGTATAGTTGTTGTCCTCAAGAGTTTTGTGAAGAAAAGCATTAGAAATGAGAGGTACTTTCTAGCCTAATGCTTGTTTGCTCCTTCATTTTCTATAAGAAGGATTTCAAGGCCAGAAGTATGGGTTAGCAAGTTATATTTTTTTGGTCGAGTCTAGGTAGAGTTGCAGAGAAAATTGTAAAGTTCAATGGTTTTAAGGAAAATGCAATTTAGGTTTTGAGTCATTCTGTATTAGGTTTTGAATTCATGGGGATTTGATGTTTTATGACAGTACTGGCATTTGAATTGAAATGATTAATTCAAACTCATGTCTCTCCATTGTACATGTATATTTGAATTTCGAATACGATAATTAAGGGTTGTCTCGTTCATCTCACTCTTGTGGTGTGTATGATTTATGTTTTTGCTTTAATTCAAGGAATTAATTAAAATGCTTGAATGGGATTGTAGGTGGATATGTTCTGTATAAGGATTTAATAAGTAGTATTTGGTTAGAATACATGTTGATGAAATTGTAAAGCAATGTTTCTCAAGGATCTTATATGTTATGTGTTAAATCTGTCATAAACCTTTAGATGTTTATGAATTTGACTCCCTCAATGGATATATGGCACTGGTGTAAGTTGTACTAATTTGTATGGTTCAGTATTTTGTTTTTCTTTACCTAGTACTTGCTACAAATTGCAAATCAATGACTATTTTATATTATGTAATGTGTTGTAGTTATCTCATGCTCCAAATAGTTGATATTACTGATGAACAGCCAATTCTATTCAGTATTATGCTATTATGTTGAGCTATTAAATGAGATTATCTGTTGTTGTTAATGTTGTTTAGGATAATGGTGCATAGGTTGTAAATGCATTAAAGGATCACCCTCCTGGGTCTTGCAGAGCCCAAAGTGTAGGAGGCCTTTAAAATCCTCGTTAATTGGTCCAAGTCCTTCAAGCTACCCTTGATTGGAATTGCCAATTCCGTAGATAAATTAGAAGACCAACCTGGTTACAGTAAAAACAACCAATAGGTAGAGGGGAGAGAGATAGAGGGATTCAGTGAGAGAGAGAGGGACGGAGTGGGAGAGAGATGGAGGGTAGAGGGTTAAGGGTAGATGGGAGGGAGATAAAATTGAGAGAGAGAGAGACTTGAGAGAGGGAGAAGGGGTAGGAGGGTGAGACTTGAGAGAGAGAGGGAGGGAGTGGGAGAGAGATAGAGGGTAGAGGGTTAAGCGTAGAAGGGTAGAGGGTTTAAGGGTTAAGAGTTTAAGGGTTAATGATTTAGGTTTAGGGTTAAAGGGTAGAGGGGAGAGAGATAGAGGGAGTGAGAGGAGAGACCGAGAGAGGAGAGGGGGTAGGTGAGAGTCTTGAGAAAGAGGGAGGAGTGGGAGAGAGATAGGAGGGTAGAGGGTTTTAAGGGTTTAGAGTTTGGGAGGGTTTAGGGTTTAGGGCTGTAGAGGGAGAGTAGGATGAGGATTCAGCTGAGAGAGAGAGGAAAGGGAGGAGAGATAGAGAGTAGAGGGTTGAAGGGTAGAGGGAGGCAGGACAAGATGAGTGAGAGAGAGAGAGAGACCCGAAGAGGGAGAGGGGGTAGGAGGGGTGAGAATTGAGAGAGGATGGAAAAGAGAGGGAGGGAGTGGGAGAGAGGTAGAGGGGTTGCCTGAGGAGGGAAGAGGGTTTAAGGGTTTAGAGTCAAGGGTTAAGGGTTTAGGGTTTAGTATTTGTGGTAGAGGAGAGATAGAGGAGTGAGCAGAGAGAGACTTGAGAGAGGGATATGGGGTAGGAGGAAATACTTGAGAGAGAGAGGGTGGTGAGGCTCTAAGGGTTTGGGGTTTAAGGGTTAAGGGTTAATGGTTTAGGGTTATGGGTAGTGATGGAACTTCAAATTTTTGTTCTTTTGTGTTCTATTTTATCCTCGCCTTTGTGTCTCTAGTCATCTATGGTGTTTGGGAAAAGCCTAAGGATGGGGTTTTACCTTCGTCTTCATGTAAAACCCTAGTGTTCATCTTACACCTTGGATGGGATCTATTTGGCTGCTACTTTTTGGGAAGGCTTTAAAATGACTTAAGCCTCATTGCTTCATCTAGGCTAGGCCCCCTTTTGTTTTATCATTTTATTTCCTTCACCTGACTTTATTTTTCCTAAGTCTTTTGTTGGTCCCATGTTCCCTCGTTAAAACAACTTATGTCATTGTTTGTCTCGACCTAGTGATGTCCCCTTATTCCTTTAGGGGAGAGGGCCCAATAGTCATGCAGACTAACTTTCTTAGCATGTAGCAATTGAATGGAATATCGTAGAACATTTTTTTTTTTTGAAATGTAGATTGGTCTCTTATTTATCTATAACTAAGTTTTGGAGGCACGACTCATCATGCAACTCGCCACATCAGTAGATCTTTTTAGAAGTGTCAAAAAATTTACTTTTTAAAGGTTCAACCAAAACTTAATCATGGAACCCCCAATAGTTGAACAAAAAAATATCAGTTGTTGCTTGTAGAATATGATATTTTTATTTAAATTAAAATTAATATACTGGACCAAATACTTATTGATAACCATAAATATTTGATATCTCTACCTTTTATATTCAACACATATGGACTAATAGTTGAACAGAAAAAATCTATTTGTTGTTATAAAAACAACACATAATTATTTAAAATACAACTTATATTGAACAAAAATCGACAAATAGTTGAACACTAAAACTTTTTGAAAATCCTTCACATTTAATGGGAAAATACATGTTATTAATTGTGCTCACCTTTTATATTTGTGATAGGACAAACTATTAATATAAAATTATCCAATGATTGTACATTGCTACCCCAATTGTTGTACATATAAGAACAATATTTTTTCACTATAATAACAATACTTGTTTAAATGAGTGTCTTATTTTATTAAATGAGCATTTTATTTTTTAAATGATATACTTATAGTGGAGAGTTGTGATATTTTATTCGAAACAAAAAATACTTATTTCACTTCTTCATGAATGTATTTATGTTTTTATCATATAACATTTAGAGGTTCTCATGTGTTCAAGTATGGGTCCATTTTTTATCAACATTTGGTTTTTCTTTATTTACATTTGGATTGTTTATTTACAATATATAGTATAAATATGTGGTAAGACTGGGTATTATCATCATGATTGATTGTGTGACTATTGGACCCCACACAACTACTAGGCCCTCTCCACTAATAAACATTTTTATTTTGCAGAGGGACAAGTTTGCATGGCCATAGATCAATCATCGTGTGATCTCAGCCATCCCACGATGACCCCACCACACTATCTTTGTTGATCATGATATCATGGGCGAGCACCACGTGTCTCATCCAATGAAGCGAAAGGAATGATAAATACTTTGATGTGTCTTTAATACATTATGTCGCAGGTTACTAAAGCAGTTATAAGATGCGTGTGTTTTAAATCAATGGAGATGTTATAATCTTTGTAGAAAGATGCTCAATGGTTAATAACAAGGCTCGCGACTGTGTTGAATGAACAAGATTTCCAATGGTTGAGATCCACGGTTGCTCGCCATCGCGTGATCAAAAGTTGTGAGGTATTTATTGGTTGCAATATCATAGGCGAGCGCCACGTGAATCTCCTTGGCAACGAGTAGTATGGTGGGCCCCTTATTGCCACGATGGAGACTATGCCAGTTTGTTTTGAAGGCAGTAATCTGATGATCTCACCAAGGTGAAGAATCGACAGCTAATATTTGAATCTACATCAAATGTGATTAGAGTCATTCGTACAGCGCATGAGTAAGCTTTAATAATGGCCATGACATCTACTGCCATGGTTTGATCAAAATAAACCAATAATTATTTTGCTTTTGGTATCACAAAGCATTCAAAACATCTTAAATGGGGATTGTCAGTGGATATGTTTTGTATAAGGATTTGATAAGTAGTATTGGGTTAGAATACATGTTGATTAAATTTTAAAGCAATGTCCTCAAAGATCTTATATTTTATGTGTTAAATCTATCATAAACCCTTAGATGTTTATGAATTTGACTCCCTCAATGGATATATGGCACTGATGTAAGTTGTACTAATTTGTATGGTTCAGTATTTTGTTTGTCTTTACCTAGCGCTTGCCACAAATTGCAAATCAATGACTATTTTACACTGTGGAATGTGTTGTAGTTATCTCATGCTCCAAATAGTTGATATTACTGATGAACAGCTAATTCTATTTGGTATTATGCTATTATGTTGAGCTATTAAATGAGATTATCTATTGTTGTTAATGTTTACAATAATGGTGTAGAGGTTGTAAACACATTAAGGGATCACCCTCCTGGGTCTTGTAGAGCCCAAAGTGTAGGAGGTCTTTAAAATCCTCGTCATTGGTCTAGGTCCTTCGAGCTACCCTTAATTGGAATTGGAACCTATAGGTAAATTAGAAGACCAACCCTCAAGTTATAGTAAAACCAAATGTAGAGGGAGAGAGATAGAGGGATTCAAAGGAGAGAGAGGGAGGGAGTGGAGAGAGATAGAGGGTTATGGGGTTAAGGGCAGAGGGAGGGAGATAAGAGGAGAGAGAGAGAGAGAGAGACTTGAGAGAGGGAGAGGGGTAGGAGGGTGAGACTTGAGAGAGAGAGGGAGGGAGTGGGAGAGAGATAGAGGGTAGAAGGTTTAAGGGTTTAGAGTTTAAGGGTTAATGGTTTAGGGTTTAGGGTTAAAGGTAGAGGGTGTTGGTTTGTTTTTTACACTGTAACCAGGTTGGTCTTCTAATCTACCTATGGGATTTCCAATTCTAATCAAGGGCAGCTCAAAGGACTTGGACCAATTAATGAGGACTTTAAAAATACTCCTACACTGTGGGCTTTTCAAGACCCAAGAGGGTGATCCCTTAATGTGTTTACAACCTCTACACCAATATCATAAACAATATTAACACATAATAGATAATCCCATTAAATAGCTCAACACAATATGATAATATCGAATAAAATTGGTTGTTCACTAATAATATCGACTATGTGGAGCATGAGATAACTACAACACAAACCATAGTAAAATATAGTCATTAATCGATAATTTGTAGCAAGCTCTAGGCAAAGAAAAATAATTATTGAACTACACAAATAAGTAAAACTTAGATCAGTGCCATATATCTATTGCAGGAGTCAAATTCATAAGCTTCTAAAGGTTTATGACAGATTTAATACATAACATATAAGATCCCTAACAATGTTGCATTACAATTTCATTAGTATGCATTCTCACCCAATACTACTTATCAAATCCTTATACAAAACATGTCTACCTATAATTCCATTCAAGCATTTTAATTAATTCCTTGAGTTAAAGTTAAAATAAGGATTATACACACCACAACATTGAGATGAATGAAACAACCCTTAGTCATCTTATTCAAAATTTGGATATGCATGTATAGTGGAAAGACATGAGTTTGAATTTATCATTTCAACTCAAATGCTAGTATTTTTATACAACATTAAATCCCCATGAATTCAAAACCAATTATAGAATAACTCAGAACCTAAATTATATTTCTCTCTAAAACCATCAGACTTTACAACTTGCTCTGCAACTTCACCTAGACTCAACCAAAAATTATCTAACTTTCTAACCCATACTTCTGGCCTTGAAATTCTTCTTATAGAAAATGAAGGAGCAAACAAGCATCGGGCCAAAAAGTACACATGTCACCAACCAATTGGCACACCTAGTGATATTCCAAAAATTGTTACAACAACCATCACCTTGGAGAATATTCTTGTTCATCATGTCAACTAGGAAAATTTGATGCAATAAAAAAAAACAACAAACCTATGCTGAGAATGCCATCAAAGCAAAACTAGAAACTATTGTAACTGCAACATTTGATTTACCACCTATTAGTAGTCCATTTGTTTTACTCTTCCTTAATCAAATACTTAGTTACCCATTTTTGGTATTCTTCATTAGTCGACCAGTCAAAATTAATCACCTCATTCAACTTGGCATTATAAGGTGTGTATTTTACCGCTATTTGATTTGTATCTCTTTCAAAAGCTTCCAAAAATGAGCAGGTACTAATGTTTTATCCATACATCTCACCAACAAGTCATAATCTGATTCATCACAAATTAATTTAATTTGATCATTGATGACTTCACTTGCTTGATCCTGCCACTGTTGGAGTGACCTAATTTTCCCCTGCTCATCAATTATATCTGGTAACAATGTGTTACCCCAATCATTAAAATTATTCACCAATTACCTGATCTTCCTACTCAAATCATCTAGTAGGGTTTGAAAACCTTGCAATGATTTAACCAACACTTGAGTAGGCTTTAATGATTGGGGCCTATTATTTGTATCAAACCTTGAAGCCTTATACATGACATCCAAATCACTAGCCCTAAGGATCCAATTTTCAATCAATGGTATCACTACTTCCTAATCCCTATCAATATTCTTTATTGCATTTAATAGAATAGAATATAAAGAATGTATAGATAGTAATTTACTATCAACCTTTTCATTTAAATGCATCAAGACAGTAGTAACAATCTCCTTTTGCTTTGAAAGAGGTCCCTCCTCACTTACCTTCAATGATGTCTGAAATTCTTCAATTCTTTGCAAGAGCTACTTCTTTGTAGGATCAATAGAGCACTTTGTTTCTTCATCATTTTTTTCTAAAGGAGGGGTGAGAGAAATATTTTGACTGGGATACCTTGGTGTGGAAACAATTGGAGAAGCAGGAGGCAATGACCCTACTATGGAAAGTAATGTACTGGTCATTGGAGCACTTGATATCTCCCCAATCTATTTATACCTAAACCTTTCCACCTCAATTTGTAACTCAACATTCCTCTATTGCATCTTGTTGTATTCCTCAATCAAAAGGTTATACTTCTCCATTAGGCTCTTCTTTTCAAACTCCTCCCTTTCAGCAGTCTTTTGGGCCAATTTGGCCACATTCATAATCAAATTAGTGGCCTTAGTGGTTGAGGTCTTTGAATTTCTCTTTATTATTATTCCTCCTCTAAAATTTGGATTAATATCTATAACATTTGGCTTTATTCCTTAAGGGGCCAATGCCCAAGTTTCCAAAGTTTCAAATTCCTCACTAAAGGTAGAATCTTGCAATGTTGCCTTGACTTCTTCTTGAGAGTCTTGCAAAGGATGCTTGGACTTTAAAATACCATTAAATGCTACAGTATCTGCAATGTCTCATTCAAGAAGAATCAACACACCATCCTGACTCACCAGTCTTCTTCCCTCTTCAAGAGTGATGTTCTTAAATTCCTCCATTAATTCAGCTTTTACCTCCTCATCATTATCCTAGTCTGACCTATTAGGCCTTGGTTCTCTTCTCTTCTTACATTTCTCTTGATATTCTTCAAATTTCATCCTCCATACCAATTGAAAGAATACATGATTTTTTACAAATGTATTCTTATCTAGAAACTCCTTACATGCTTCCATTCTTGCATCTTGTACACTTTTTCCTTTCATATCTAAATCAAATAAAACCAATTCATCTGGCCTAGGAAGGGAAGGCAGACCAACCTGCATGTCCTAATTAGTAACAATAATTCCATCCATCAGATCCTCCTGTGGTTGATCAATTCTTTGTCTTTTAGGGCTTGGCTTGAATGGTGGTGATGAGGGATGGTCTTCTGGTGATGATTCTAAATCAATGATTTTAATTACCCCAAGCACTTTGAATTTTGGACCTAGTTGTGAAGGAAACTTCATTATTTTATTTCATTTTTCTGTCCACTTCCTCTTCATCACTTCTATCATCATTTTTCCTCCTATAAATAGGCCACCTTTCTGCAAGCTGGTATGTTGGCCTTGTTTCAATTGGCCTAGCTCCTTGTTCCTGTACACCCAGACTCAGTTCTAAATTTATCTTTTTGGTCCTCAATGTTCCCATAATTTCCTTGAAGTTCTCCATTAGAAATTTAATCTTCTTATGGTATGGATTGAACTCCAACAATGGATTATATTTTGGATCCATCTTATGCACAATATCTAATAGCTTATCATAAGCTATCCATTTCTCTTTGTTCAACTCCTGCCTATTTAGATCAAATTCATTTCTAATCAAATCCTCAAGAAAGTTGAACTCATTCACAAATTTTCCAACCTTTATTCTTCATCTAAAAAGGGAAAAGAAACCCTCAGGATCATGCTGCCACTTTGGACCACACCTCAAATGGTAATCATCAAATAATTTCTCAAAATGCACCCAGCCTCCTTTTGAAAAGGAAAAATCAAACACCACTATATAATCATGGAAAAATGTTCCCTTACCCCTCCCTGTGAGGTTGTCCTTATGGATACAACCTATTTTCCACATAACTTCTACAAACCCCACTCTTGGTGGCACATTGTATGGAAATATATGGGGGGTTCCTTGAAAACCGTATACTCTCAAAATAATGCTAACTGGGTATGGGATAATGTCACCCTAGTTGTGGCAAAATTTCAATTCTAGCTTCCTCCTTTTTGGCTTGAGGAAATCATACAATTCCCTCAGGGATCCTAGGTACATTCACCATCAGTCTAGCCCTCAATCTAGAATCAAAGTAATTATAAAATTGCACATAACTGGTGCTTTCTTTATTGCAAGATAAATTTTCAACCCATAATTGTACTGGCAATCTTTCTCCATCAACTGATTGCCTTAATTCCATATTTTCAGAGAAAAATTTAGCATTCTTAAACAAGAACATATGCATCAGCATAGAATACCAAAAGAATTGAGTGTCAATATCATTTTTATGCAACTTTGACAACCCTTCATATATCCTCTCAGCCAAGAAAGAAGCAAATTCATATGTCACAGAGAAGTTAGGGTGTTGTATTTTCACCCCCATGAACATGTATGCAATAGGCATCACCGCACCAGAACGAAAACCCAAAATCTAACACAATGAATAGAAAGTGGCCAAGAAATGATTTGCAAAATAGTTTAATCTGAAAGGTTCCTGGTCACTGGGGCTGATATGAAATCATGAACCTCCTACCCTAGCTAGATGAGGTGGAAGAAACTTAGCTCTAAAAAGAGACTTCAACTTTGCATATTCTTGCTTTATTTCCTCAAGATTGATAGGAACCAAGTCTTCACTCGGTTCACTCAATTCAAAAATCTGTTGGACCTCTTCTCTATTAACGCTCAACAAAACCTTTCCATCATTATCCCTGATTACCCATGTGACAGGGTCATATCTTGCAACCACTGCCCTAAGTAAGTCTATGTCAGGGAACACGTTTGGGACCACCAACTTTCCCAAATCATACATCCAGCCATTTGAAAAGGGGTGAGTAAAATTCCTCTATCCATACCATAATCTAAACATTTCCAAGCCTGTGAGATGAACCCTAGCATCGGCAATGTTAGAGCAATTATATACTAACCCTTCCCCCAGGATTTTCCCTCGCATTAGAACCAATCCCTTCTTCCTATCATTCGTTGACCAGGGCAATTGATCTAGGAAATCATCGTACAAGTTTCTTCTTAAATAGTCAACTTAGCCAGAATGTTGCTTTGGCAGTGCCATCTTGGACAAACTAGGGCCTTTTTACAATTTCACACTTTGAATAGTTAGGACTAACTAGAGATAGGAAATTACAAAACAAAACACAATAATTTCTCACAACTATAATTAAAATATAGCCCTAACACGTTTATCAACAAGCTTAATGACAAGCACAACAAATATTTTCCCAAATTCAAGTGCAGAATGACTGGGAAGCACAAAAATTAACTCACAGCTTTGTTTGTAGAAGTCCCAAATTTTGGCTGCACAGATTCACAACTTCGCTTTCAGCTCTGAAACTCCTCCACAAAATACTTGAATGCTTTGTGATACAAATAAAATAGGAGAATTGATTTTATCTCAATCAAATCATGCCAGCAAATGTCTCATTTGCCATTAAAGCTCACTCACGCATTGCCCGAAAAGCTTCAACCATATTTGATGCAGATTTAAATTTTAGCCATTGATCCTTCAGTTAGATTAAATCATACTACGACCATCTTCAAAAGAAGTTGACACAATCGCCAAAGTGGCAATAAGGGTCCCACCATACCATACATTTCCAAGGAATTCCATGTGGCGATCGCTTGTGATATCGCAATTAGTAAAGATCTTGCAACTTTGGATCACGCGATGGTGGGAAACTGTAGATCTTGAGCATTCGTGATCTTGTTCCTTCAACACGGTCGCCAGCCTTATTATTAACAGTCAAGTAGCTTTTTCATCAAGATTATAACATATCTGCTAATTTAAAACATGTGCACCTCAAGAACACTTTAGTAACCTGCCTTTTAATGTATTAAGGCTAGATTAATTTACCACAGTATTTCCTTCATTCCTTTGACTTCACCAGATGAGACACGTGGCACCTACCCATGATATCGTGATTAGTAAAAACCTTGCAACTTTCAATCACACGATGGTAGGAAACTGTTAAGATCTAATGACAATTGATCGATGGTCAACCAAACTTATCACCTTCGGCCTCACCAGATAGGACACGTGGCGCCCACCCATGATATTGTGATCAACCAAAGTGGTGTGGTGGGGTCATCACAGGATGGCGGGAGTGGCTAAGATCAAACAATAGTTGATCAACAGTCGTGCGAACTTCATCCTTTTGCAAAACAAAACATTTATTAAAAGGACAAGGGGACATCACTAGGTGGATGGTAAACAACGACATAAGTTTTTTTTAAATGTTGAAACACAGGGCCAACCAAGACTTAGGAAAATAAAACGTTGTAGAAGAAATAAAATATTAAAACAAAGGGACTCAGCCTAGATGGAACGATAGGACATAAGTCATTTTAAAACCCCTCAAAAAGTAACATATAAATAGATCCCAACCAAGGCATAAAATAAACACAAGGGTTTTATATGGAAATAAAGCTAAAACCACCAACCCCAAGAAATTTTTGACACCATGAAAGACCAGTAACACCAGGAAGGGTAGGAATGGAACATAAGGAGCAAAAATATAAAGTTCCATCAGAGGGGAGAGAGATAGAGGGAGTGAGTGAGTGAGAGAGAGAGACCTGAGAGAGGGAGAGGGGGTAGGAGGGAGAGTCTTGAGAGAGAGAGAGAGGGAGGGAGTGGGAGAGAGATAGAGGGTGTTGATCGGCGATTTAAGGGTTACAATTAGGAGGGCCATGGGTAGAGAGTGGAGAGGAACAGGATAGAGAGAGAGGGAGAGAGGGAGGAGGGGTAATCAGAGAGATAGAGGGTAGAGGGTTTATATTAAGGGTTTGGCTATTCATGGTTATGGGCAGATGGAGAGAGATAGAGAGAGGAGTGAGAGGAGGAGAGACCCCGAGAGAGGAGATATGTAGGAGGGAGAGACTTGAGGAGAGAGAGAGGGTAGAGGGAAGAGGGCAGAGGGCTTCAAGGGTTAAGGCTCTAGGCTCTAGGGTAGAGGGAGAGAGATAGAGGGATTTGGCAGAGTGGAGGGAGTGGGGAGAGAGATAGAGGATTACTAGATGATTAAGGCAGAGGGTAGGAGGCTCTAAGGCTATGGCTTCAGGGTTAACTGAGAGATAGGAGGGAGCTCGGAGTGATGGAGGAGTGAGAGACCTAAGAGAGGGAGAGGCAGGATATCAAGATACTTGAGAGAGAGATGGAGGGAGGGAGGGAGAGAGATAGAGGGAGGAGGGTTAAGGGTAGAGGGTATATGGTTTAATGGTTTAGGTTAAGGTGGAGGGAGAGATAGAGGGAGGAGGAGTGAGGAGAAAGACCTTAAGAGAGGGAGAAAGGGTAGGAGGGAGAGACTTGAGATAGAGTGAGAGAGAGAGAGAGACCTGAGAGAGGGAGTGGTGCTAGGAGGGAGAACCTTGAGAGAGAGAGATAAAGGAAGGGAGGGTTAAGGGTAGAGGGTAGAGGGTTTAAGGGTTTAGGGTTTAGGGTTAAGGGGATAGAGATAGAGGGAGTGAGTGAGTGAGAGAGAGACTTAAGAGAGGGAGAGGGGGTAGGATATTGAAGATAATTGAGAGAGAGAGAGGGAGGAAGTGGGAGAGAGATGTTGAGATGATGGATTGCACAGCCCCTAAAGCTCTGGAATCTTCAATGAAGGACTTTAGCCATGAAAGACAATCAACCACAAAGAGAAGTGTTGCAACAATGGAATGTTGATTAAAGATTCTATATTGATATGATGAAAAAGATATTGATATGATATTGGATATGTTACAAATGAACAAGATGTCTGATTATATAGGCAAGAAGTAAACCCTAATATGCATGAGATGTTGCCAAGTGTTAAAATCTAACAATATGTGACAACATGTGAACCCTATGTAGATGATCATTAAATGATGAGATAAGTTCTAGAAGGAATCTTATCCCACAAACTGGGAAATGCAATAATACCCCATTTATTAAATGATTTATCTAATAATTCAACCTATGACTTAATTAATTAAATGCAAGACCTAAGTTAACTTATGTTAGTGTAATAAATAATTAATTAATTAAACCAACACCCCCCCATAAATGCAACTTAGGGAGGAAAATGCAATGATTATGCAAGATGATGATGGGTCCTAGCTACGAGGCCATTTTAGGTACCCATGTACTTGAAGATGCAGAAAATCTCCCACAATTAGAGAAAAAGGGAAAACCCAATGGGAAGAAAACCCTTCTCCAAAAAGGAGATAATAAAGGAAGAAAGATGGAAGAGTGATGTTTGGAGGACTCAACACTATCCCCCCAAGGACTACAACCATCACATATATACAAAAAAAATGTGGACTAGATAGCCCCCCCATAAAGGAGAGTAGTCCCCTCTAAATGTCCTCAAGACTAGTGTGAAATTGAGTAGCCAAGTCAGATAGACCTGAAGTGAACCCATCCATGTACCACAAGTCTGGAGAAGTAAATGTATCCATCCCTACTGAAGCAAATCTCAACTGAGAGAAGTCTAAGGAAGAAGATGGTGTCATGCAAAGAGGAAATTCAATCCAACCTCCACAACCCTGGCGAGGAGGAAGGGATGATGTGCTTCCTGCCCTTGAATTTGGAGAGTCAAGAATAGGAGGATCTCAATCTCAAAATTTTGTGAACTTGTACACCTTGGAATGATGATCTGCTTGACCATAGGCAACAAGGACATCAAACCTATCTCTGATGATAGAAAGTTCTGAAGTGAACTCAATTTTCAATCCCTCCTGAGCAAGTTGATAAATAGACAAAAAATTATGAGCAATCTGAGGAATGTAGACAACATTTTCTAACCTCCTACCATCAATATCAACATCATAGAGACCAGCAACATAGACAATATCTGTATTTGTTGTGAACATTTGATCAAAGTCGGCAGGCCTCAGAGTATCCCACAAAATATGTTGTTGAGAAGAAGTGATATGTCGGGAAGCACCAGAGTCAAGTACCCATCCATCTCTATTATCAACCAAGGTAGTTATCAAAGCATTTCCCTATCCAAGATTTTCAGCAATAGCAATGCCAACAATACCTGATGATGACTCTTCATGAGAGGGGAAGTGAGGAGATTTGACTGTAGTAGGATGGAGATTGATATTGTGATCCTTAAGGATTGGCCAAAGCGCATGGATCTCCCTCTTGAAACAAGTATCCTCAATGTGACCAAGCCCATTGCAAAAGTTACACTTGGGCCTTTCCCTCTTTAGCTTGTCTTGCTTAGGCTAAGAGGAAGATTCAGAAGAAGCTCTTGACTTTGATTTTCCCTTATGCTTACCCTTTCCTTTTGATGGTCCTGCCACCAATGTATGTGACTTTGTTGATGTATCATCCTGACTGAGCTTGGACTGCTCTCTAGTTAGCCTTTCACAAAAAGTCTCAAACAATGGCATAACAAAGCTATCACCAAGGCCATCCATGGTGGAATAGAAAGAAGTAGCAAAATAGGAAAAGAAACCTCTCAACTTAGATAAAATCATGAAAATTCACTCTTTGTCAGACTTATCTTTGCCACAACCTAAAAGTTGAGTTTGTAAAGACTTCAACCTTACTAGGTAGTCTTCAATGGAAGAAAATTGATCAACAGCAAGTGAGGCAAGTTTTGCCTCCAATTGTAAAGCTTGAACATCACTAATAGAACCAAAAATATCCTTAAGCTTATCCCAAACCTCCTTGGGAGTCTGGCACACCTCAATATGGAAGAAAAAAGAGGTAGAAACATGTAGAGCAATGAGCCCCATTGCCTCTTCACACTTGGTCTAATGCTAGAATTTCTCATATTCTCTGGTGAGATGAGGTTGATTCTCATTCAAGGTGGGCCAAAGTCCCTTAGACCAAAGAAGTCTCTGCATACTGACCTTCCATGTATGATAGTTGTGAGGAGTAAGAATCTCAAATCCTATTTCAACCATTGGAGAAGAACAACAAACCAAGACAAATATTTTTGACAAATAATTTGAATGTAAATATCTGATGAACTACGAACTGAAGTGATGCTTCTGAAACAAACTAAAAAGTGAGAAATCACCTCTAAACCCAAAAAATTAGGGTTTCCACTTCAACTAAGAATAAAAATTTATAGGAGTAGAATCTGGAAAAAAAGAGCACACCACTGGAAAGTAGATAGAAATACCTTTCCAATGATATATCATTTGTAAATTTTTGATATGGTATGCAGAAGTTATGCCTCCTTGAAGAAAAACTACAATTTGATTGGCACTAGCTAAATAGGTGCAAAAACATAGCACCCTAGGGCAAAAAAAATTTCAGCCCCCGGTCGCTGATATGACCATGGGGCTATCAGAAAGTTTTAAAAAAAAACTCCGCCAGATTGGTGGCATCGAAGCAGCGGTCGGGCGATGAGATCCGATGGCATGGCCGGGAGGGATGGTGGTGCTGCTCGGGATAGAGGGGCCCTTGGTCATGGATAGGATTGGGGTGGGGGCGAAGTGGTTGGTAGGAGCTCTGTAGAATTCACTGGTGCATAGAGAATGGTCATCAGGAAGAAAATGACGTCCACGGAGAGCCGGTGACCGATGAGCAGCAAACTATGGTCAGTGGGTGCAAGGGCCAATAGATGATGTCGGCTAAGGTCACCGATGTGACAGGGCTAACACGATGACGCAGATGTTGGAGCCAACGGAAAATTTTTGAATTGCAATACTTTGCAATATTCAAAAAGTAAAAATTAAACACCAAAAATATAAATGTCGACTGACAAAGCAAAACTATAACCTGCAAAAAAATATTTCTGCCGACCATATAATATAATACCATGTCGCTCTGCTGAAGTTGATTTTTGAAGAAAAAATAGAAAATATTTTCCCAAAAATAACCAAATATTTTTTTGATTTTTCTAAAAAAAAAAAATTCCTTGATGGAGGACTGAAAGGGGAATTTTTTCTACAAAATTGTATGGATTTGTACAAAAAATGCAAACCCTAGATAATACCTCGACGGCTCCTGGATGATATGTCTCCGATTTTGACGAATGAACAGGTGATTTATGGGTTTTGAGGCCTTCTGGATGCAATGGAGAGGTCGGAGAGAGCCTGATTTGCACCAAAAATCAGCTTGGTTCTCAGGTAGAACCAACTAGCCTGCAACATAAAACTCCAAGCCTGCAAGAATCTTGCACTCCAACTTCCTAGATCAAGGGTTGATGTTTCAATGGACTAGCTCTGATATCATCTCTGAGAACCAACTAGCCTGCAACATAAAACTCCAAGCCTGCAAGAATCTAGCACTCCAACTTCCTAGATCAAGGGTTGATGTTTCAATGGAGTAGCTCTGATACCATGTTGAGATGATGGATTGGACAACCCCTGAAGCTCTGGAATCTTCAATGAAGCACTTTAGCCATGAAAGACAATCAACCACAAAGAGAAGTGTTGCAACAATGGAATGTTGATTAAAGATTCTATATTGATATGATGAAAAATATATTGATATGATATTGGATATGTTACAAATGAACAAGATGCTTGATTATATAGGCAAGAAGTAAACCCTAATATGCATGAGATGTTGCCAAGTGTTAAAATCTAACAGCATGTGACATGTGAACCCTATGTAGATGATCATTAAATGATGAGATAAGTTCTAGAAGGAATCTTATCCCACAAACTAGGAAAGGGAATAATATCCCATTTATTAAATTATTTACCTAATAATTCAACCTAGGACTTAATTAATTAAATGCAAGACCTAAGTTAACTTATATTAGTGTAATAAATAATTAATTAATTACACCAACAAGAAATAGTGGCAGGAAGGGTTAAGGGTAGAGGGTAGATGGTTTAAGGGTTTAGGGTTAAGGGTGGAGGGGAGATAGATAGAGGGAGTGAGTGAGAGAAAGACCTAAGAGAGGGAGAAGAGCTAGGAGGGAGAGAATTGAGATAGAGTGAGTGAGTGAATGAGTGAGTGAGTGAGTGAGTGAGTGAGTGAGAGACCTGAGAGAGGGAGTGGTGCTAGGAGGGAGAGACTTGAGAGAGAGAGATAAAGGAAGGGAGGGTTAAGGGTTAAGAGAGACCTAAGAGAGGGAGAGGGAGTAGGATGGAGAGACTTGATAGAGAGAGAGAGGGAGGGAGTGGAAGAGAGATAGAGGGAGGGAGTTAAGGGTAGAGGGTAGAGGGTTTAAGGGTTAAGGGTTTAGGGTTTTAGATTAAGGGTAGAGGGAAGTGTTGGTTTTGTTTTAAAATGTAACCAGGTTGGTTTTCTAATCTACCTATGGAATTGCCAATCCCAATCAAGGGCAGTTTGAAGGACCTAGACGAATTGATGAGGACTTTAAAAAAGCCTCCTATACTTCAGGCTCTACAAGACCTAGGAGGGTGATCCCTTAATGTGTTTACAACCTCTGCACCAATATCATAAACAACATTAACAATAACAGATAATCTCATTTAATAGCTCAACATAATAGGATAATATTGAATAGAATTGGCTATTCATCGACATTATCAGCTATTTGGACCATGAGATAACAACACAATCCCAAGATAAAATAGGTCATTGATTTGCAATTTTTAGCAAGCTCTAGGTAAAGACGAACAAATACTAAATCATACAACTTAGATCAGTGTCATATATCCATTGTGGGAGTCAAATTCATAAGTATTTAAGGGTTTATGATAGATTTAACACATAACATATATGATCCCTGATAACATTGCATTGCAATCTCATCAATATGTATTCTAACCCAACACTACTTATCAAATCCTTATACAGAACATATCTGCCTATAATCCTATTTAAGCATTTTAATTAATTGCCCTTGTCAACAAATGATAGAAAGAAGGGATTGTTTTTGATGTGAGGAAACACCCTAGGGTAGGGATTAGTGTATAATTGTTCCAACATAGCCTGATGGAACACTAGATCTTTGCTCATGCTTGTGAAACCTTTCACCAAAAGATGCCATGAATGCACCTTACCCAAATTATGTTTTAGGACCTCCATGCATACAAACACAAGGATTGTCATTTATCATCTTGCAGCAGTGGCACCTAAGATGATGGTACTACCCCTCCCTTGGACATTACTCTCTTCTTACAATTGTATACATCAGTCCTCCTTTTGATTTTTTCAAAAAGATATGAAATGATTTCTAAGCAATGCCTTATTGGGTAAATGAGATCACCAAAATTCTAGGACTTGTCAAATGAAGGTATATTATTGACACATATCCCTTTGCTATTCACTTTTTAGGACTTAGTAATGACTATCCAAAGAGAAAATGAGATAGTGGCAATAACCATTTATATTATTTATCTCACTGCAATCCAATTCATGGCTATAGTCATGTTGTCACCCAGTGGAGATTTATTTTTTCAAATTCATAGATAACATGAAGACAAACCTGTAGCCTTTGATGGTATTGCTCTTATTCATGACTATGCTCTGTTCCCTTGAAGCACCATGATTTATGATGGTTTTTATGTTGAATATCTTCATTAAAACACCCCTGTGCAAGTATATGCCTTCACTATTATAGCCTATTGCTGGAATGGATGATCAATGATATGAAAAGGTAAAAATACAACTGTGCTTTGCTTCCTTCACTACTTGTTGATTGTTGATTTTTGTTCATATTCACTTCTACCATTGTAATGCTTGATGTCCTACATGAACTTGCATGGTTGTCTTGTAGCATAACCTCATAGTTGTCATTCATATACACTTGTACTATGGCCTTGGCTTCCAAACTGAGACCTCTCTTGAATCATAACTGCTTAATTGTCATTTGTAACTTTTTGTTTTGTGTATGCAATCATGATCCATGTTGGATCAATCATGATGACCAAAACCCCTACATGAAAGGTTATGAGCATAGCAATTGTATCTCGATCACATGATATGAGGGTTCCATTGCTGTCATAAACCTCTTGTAATGACATGTTTTCAATAGGCATATTATCTGTGTCAACTAGAGTTGATGTTTCTTGAATGTCTTTTCCTTTTATTCCTTTCCTTAAAACATCATGCATTGAATGTTATATGGCAACTTGTTCACCTAATGTTTGATTGTGAAGGCCTTGAATAGAACCTTGTGCAACTTTAGATTATTTTTTTTTGTTGTCCTTCATGAGACCATTGTAGCATGCATTGTTGGTTGTCCTTATCAATGACAATGACCTTTACCTATTGCATTCACTTTGACCAATACACCCATGAATGAATAATATCAATCCCCTTTTCCTCTTGTAGCTCTTGAAAAGGTTTTGTCCTTGTACTTGTATCATGACCTTGATTCAACCATTGCTCTTCTTTTGTTATGTGTAATAAATACACATAGTCTCCTCATTTTATCTTTATTGGACAGCCACCTGTCACATATGTGGGTGACCTAACAACTCACCTTCCTATGTAATGTGTGACTATCCAATAGGGTTATGGTAAGAGGGTCTTGACAACAACTTGAAATGCTTCCTCATTGTTTAAAAGATACATAATTGAACTTGATGCATCTATGAAGTCACTTCCTTTATAAACAAATCATGGATCTTCTTAAGAAGATTGAAGGACATATCAACACAGTATGTTGCATCTTTTGAATCTGTCCTTTCCTATCTTGTCTTATGTTCCTTTCCTATCTTGTCTTATGTTACTAGTCTTCTATGGTATTGGGAAAATCCTAAGGTTGGGATTTTTTCTTTGATTCAATCCCTCTATCTCTCTCCCCTCTACCCATAACCCTAAACCCTTAAACCCTTTACCCTCTACCCTCTCTCTCTCTCATCTCTCCCTCCTACCCCCTCTCCCTCTCTTATATCTTTATCTATCTCTCACTCACTCCCTTTATGTGTCTCCCCTCTACCCTTGAACCCTAAACCATAAACCCTTAACCGTAAACCTTAAACCCTTAACCTTTAAACTCTAAACCCTTAAACCCTCTACCCTCTATGTTTAACCCTCTACCCCATATCTCTCTCCCACTCCCTCCCTCTTTCCCTCTCTCTCTCAAGTCTCACCCTCCTACCTTTTTCCTCTCTCTCTCTCTCTCTCTCTCTCTCTCTCTCTCCTCCTCTTATCCCTCCCTCTGCCAACCCTGTTCTACCCTCTACCCTTAACCCTCTGCTCTATCTCTCTCAGCCCTCCTCTCTCATTGAATCCCTCTATCTCTCTCCCTCTACCCACCGCCCTAAGCTTAACCCTTAAACCTCTACCCTCTCTCTCAAGTCTCTCCCCCTGCCCTCTCCCTCTCTTAGGTCTCCTCTCACTCCTCTCACTCTCTAGCTCTGCACCCTTAACCCTTAAACTCTAAACCCTTAATATTAGGTGTGTATTAAAGCATTATAAAAGTATAAATTTTTGGAGTTCTATTAGGAATTGAATGATAAATGACGATGAATGGAAAAATCTAAGGCACTTTAATATTTTTAACTAAAAACTTAGAGTTCAATTAGGATTAATGTTCACTTAGGGTTAGGTTTAGGGTTCAATTAATGTTCAATTTGGGTTAGGATTGAGGATGAGGTTGGGTTTTAATTAAGGTTATGAATTCAATAAGAGTTCAAATAGGGTCAAGGTTAAGGTTAGGGTTGGGGTTAAGGTTCAATAAGGATAAGAATTAGTGTTAGGGTTAGGATTAGAGTTCAACTATAGTTCAAAGTTAGGGTTATGGTACAATTAGGACTACTATTCAATAAATGCTCAATTAGGGTTAATACTTAATTAAGGTTAGTTTTAAAGTTCAATTAGGGTTTGGGACAGGATTGGGATTATGAATCAAGTAGGTTTGGGTTAGGGTTTGATTAGAGTTAGTTTTAGGGTTTAGTTAGAGTTAGGGTTAGGGTTAGGGGTAGAATTCAATTATGCTTAGTGGTCAATTACAATTAGATTTAGTGTTCAATTAGGGTAAGGGTTAGAGTCCAAATAGGGTTAGGGTTTAACTAGGGTTGGATTAGAATAGAATAAAGTTTTGTGTTTAATTATGATATCTAGAATTTAGTATAGTTTTAGAAAATGAAATGATTTGGACACAAAGAAAAAAAATAGAAAAGTTGATTTTATATAGATCTTATTTCTTAATTTATTCTAAAATTCTAATTAATAATTGTTTAATTAATTTAAAATGAATATTTAATTTAATTGTATCAAATAATTAGTAAAACTAAATATATAATAAATATTTTATGGATTTTAAAAATTAGAATTTAGTTTAATTTTATTTATAATGTCAAATATTAAAATTTTAGATTGAAATACTTAATTTATTTTAAAATATTTATAATTAATGTTGAATTTATAAATTAATATTAAGAGATTAATAAATATAACCCTAATAATATGTTATTAGGATTAGGGTTAGTGTTAGTATTAAATTAGGATTAGAATTATGGTTCAATTGTGTTAGGGTTTAATTAGGGTTAGTTCTCATTAAGGGTTAGGGTTTAAATATGATTCAATTGGGGTTAGGGTTCAATTAGGGCTAGGATTTAGATGGGCTTAGGGTTAGGGTTAGAAATAGTGTTTAATTAGTCTTGGAGTTAAAAATAGGGTTTAATTAGGCTTAGCGTTAAAATTACGATTCAATTAGGGTTAGGGTTCAATTAAAGGTATGTTTATATTTCAATTAGGGTTATGATTCAAATATGGTTAGGGTTTTGGTAAATTATAATTATCTCACATATATAAGTTTGGGGTGAGAGCTAGGATCTTGATTTAATTAAGATCAGGCTTAAGGTTAAGGTTAGGGTTTAATTAAGCTTAAGGTTAGGGTTAAGGTTAAGGTCGAGGTTTGATTAGGGTTATAATTAGAGTTAAGGTTGTCATGAGAACTATGGTTAGTGTTAAACTAAGGATTATGAATAGCATTAGAATTATGGTTAGGGTTAGAATTATAATTAAGATTATAATTAGGGTTAGAAATGAGAAGGGTTAGGATTATAATTATAGATAGACTTAGGGTTGGGATTAGCATTAGGGTTAAGGTTAGGTTAGGTTTACCATTTAATTAGAGTTGGGGTTCTAGGATAAAGCTTGGGTTCAATGATAGGGTTAGGGTTGTGGTTAGAGTTAAATTTCAATTACAAATAGGGTTAGGGTTCAATTAGGTTTAAGGTTAAGGTTAGATTAGGGTTATGATTCAATCTCATCAATAATTCTCACTCTAACTCTAACCCTAAACTTACTCGTAAAACTAACACTGGCACTATTTTTAACCCCAACCCTAACTAAATATATATCTAACCCTAACCTTAATTCTATAATGAAAAGTAATTCTAATCTTGTCTTTCATGTTGTGTTGTAAATGCTACTAGCATATATATATTATTTATTAATATATAAAATACGCCAAGAGATATCTTTTAATGATAATAAGTTTCCACAATCCATATCATAAGTCTATATAGCTTCTGGATTTGATTCTGTATATCTTTTAATGATAATTTTTTGATGCTAAAAAAATTTTCACGCAATCAAATCCAGAAGCTATACAGACTTAAGAGATATCTTTGTCGAGGCACCTATTTTATAATAGTACAATAGACGCATCAAAAGGATATCTCTCGGCATATTTTATATATATTATTAATAAATATTATATATGCTATTAAGTATTTAATAAATAAAATAAAATAAATATATCAATTTTTTACAATATAATTAATAAAATAATTAAAAAATGAATGACTATTATTTTAAAATTATTATATATATATCAATTTTTTATTCATTAATAATTATTTCATTTTATTTCACAATTATTTTATTAATTGTATTTTAAAAATTGATATATTTATTTTATTTTATATATTAAGTATGAAACATTTTTTATCCTTTAAAAATTATTTTATTACATATATTTTAAAACTTGATATATTATTATATTTGTTTTATTATATGTATATATCAATTTTTTTAGTGTATAAGAATTATTTTATCAATCATATTTTAAAAATTGATATTTTTATTTTATTTTATTTATTAAATGTATATAACAAAATATGAAACAGTTACTTCAAAATTAATTTATTAATTATATTTAAAATAATTCAAAGTAAAACAAAATTATTTTTTAAAGAACAAAAATTTATTCTATATTTTTAAGAATTTAAATATACAACAGTTTTTAAAAGTTTTAAAAACTAGAGAATAATTTTTTAAAGAAAAAAAATTATATTAAACATACTAAGGAAGTACGCAACAGCTAATTAATGAAATGTACATTAACTGACATTGACAATTGTTAACAAAAGTGTGGTAGGCATAAGCCATGCAGATGCCCATGCCTTTTTGTAGGTTTGGTAGCCATTGCCCCACCATACTACTTGTTGCCAAGGAGATCCATGTGGCTCTCGCTTGTGATCTCACAATCAAAAAAGACCTCGCAACTTTTGATCACACGATGGCGGGCAGCCGTGGATCTCAACCATCGGCAATCCTGTTCATTCAACATAGTCGCCATCCTTGTTATTAACCATCAAGCACCTTTCTATCGAGATTATAACATCTCTGTTGATTTAAAACATGTGCATCTTATAACTGCTTTAGTAACCCACAACATAATGTATTAAAGACGCATCAAAGTATTTATCATTCCTTCAAATTCACCAGATGAGACACGTGGTGCTCGCTCGTGATATCGTAATCAACAAAGACAATATGGTGGGGTCATCGCGGGATGGTGGGGAATAGCTAAGATCACACGACAATTGATCTACGACCATGCAAACTTGTCCCTCTACAAAATAAAAACATTTATTAGGGGAGAGGGCCTAGTAGTCATGTGGGGTCCAATAGTCACGCACTCAATTGTGATGATAATACCCAGTCTTACCACATATTTATACTATATATTGTAAATAAATAGTCCAAATGTAAATAAAGAAAAAACCAAATGTTGATAAAAAAAATGGACCCATACTTGAACACATGAGAACCTCTAAATGTTATATGATAAAAACATGAATACATTCATGAAGAAGTGAAATAAGTATTTTTTTGTTTCAAATAAAATATCACAACTCTCCACTATAAGTATATCATTTAAAAAATAAAATTCTCATTTAATAAAATAAGACACTCATTTAAACAATATTGTTATCATAGTGAAAAAATATTGTTCTTATGTGTACAACAATTGGGGTAGCAATGTACAATCATTGGATAATTTTATATTAATAGTTTGTCCTATCACAAATATAAAAGGTGAGCACAATAAATAACATGTATTTTCCCATTAAATGTGAAGGATTTTCAAAAATTAGTGTTCAACTATTGGTCCATTTTGTTCAGTATAAGTTGTATTTTAAATCATTATGTGTTGTTTTATAACAACAAATAGATTTTTTGTGTTCAACTATTAGTCCATATGTGTTGAATATAAAAGGTAGAGATATCAAATATTTATGGTTATCAATAAGTATTTGGTCCACTTAGGTTGTATATTAATTTTAATTTAAATAAAAATATCATATTCTACAAGCAACAAATGATATTTTTTTGTTCAACTATTGGGGGTTCCATGATTAAGTTTTGGCCGAACCTTTGAAAAGTCAAATTTTAGACACTTCTCAAAAGATCTACCAATGTGGCGAGTTGCATGATGAGTCGCGCCTCCAAACCTTAGTTATAGATAAATAAGATACCAATCTACATTTCAAAAAAAAAAAAATGAAGGTTCTACGATATTCCATTCAATTGCTACATGCTAAGAAAGTTAGTTTGCATGACTATTGGGCCCTCTCCCCTAAAGGAATAAGGGGACATCACTAGGCCGACGACAAACAATGAAATAAGTTGTTTTAACAAGGGAACACAGGACCAACAAAAGACTTAGGAAAAATAAATTCAAGCGAAGGAAATAAAATGATAAAACAAAAGGGGGCCTAGCCTAGACGAAGCAATGAGGCTTAAGTCGTTTTAAAGCCTTCCCAAAAGTAACGGCCAAATAGATCCCATCCAAGGTGTAAGATGAACACTAGGGTTTTACATGAGATGAAGGTAAAACCCCAACCTTAGGATTTTCCCAAACACCATAGATGACCATAGACACAAGGCAAGATAAAATAGAACACAGAGAACAAAAATTTGAAGTTCCATCACTACCCATAACCCTAAACCCTAAACCATTAACCTCAAATGAATGTCCAAACCCTTAAACCCCACCCTCTCTCTCTCTCAAGTCTCTCCCTCCCACCCCCCTCTCCTCTCTTAGGTCTCTCTCTCTCTCACTTCATCTCTCTCCCCTACCCTAAAACCCCAAACCCTAAAACCCTAACCCTTAAACTCTAAACCCTCTACCCCACGCTTAACCCTACCCCTATCTCTCCTCCCACTCCACTCCTCTTTCCTCTCTCAAGTCCCACCTCTCACCCTTTCCCTCTCTCAGGTCTCACTCTCTCTCTCACTCACTCACTCTTATCTCCCTCCCCTGCACCCTTAACCCTCTACCTTCTACCCTCTACCCTTAACCCTCTACTCTCTATCTCTCTCCCACTCCCTTCCTCTCTCTCTCCCCTCTACCCATAACCCTTAACCCTTAACCCTTAACCCTAAACCATTAAACCATCTACCCTCTACCGTTAACCCTATCTCCCTCTATCTCTCTCCCACTCCCTCCCTCTCTCTCTATCAAGTCTCTCCCTCCTAGCACCACTCCCTCACTCAAGTCTCTCTCTCTCACTCACTCAGTCACTCTATCTCAAGTCTCTACCTCCTACCCCCTATCCCTCTCTTAGGTCTCTCTCTCACTCACTCACTCCCTCTATCTCTCTTCCCTCTACCCTTAACCCAAAACCCAAAACCCTTAACCCTTAAACCTTAAACCCTTAAACCATCTACCCTCTACCCTTAACCCTCCCTCCCTCTATCTCTATCCCACTTCCTCCTCTCTCTCTAAAGTATCTTCAATATCATTCCCCCTCTCCCTCTCTTCAGTCTCTATCTCTCTCTCACTCCCTCCCTCTATCTCTCTCTCCTTAACCCTAAACCCTAAACCCTTAACCCTTAAATCCTCTACCCTTAACCCTCACTTTATCTCTCTCTCTCTAAATTCTCTCCCTCCTAGCACCACTCCCTCTCACAGGTCTCTCTCTCACTCACTCACTCACTCTATCCCAAGTCTCTCCCTCCCACCCCTCTTCCTCTTAGGGTCTCTTCACCACCACCCTCTATCTCTCCTCCCACCCTCCCTCTCTCTCTCTCTCAAGTATCTTCACATCCTACCCCCTCCCTCTTAGTAGGTCTCTCCTCTACCCATAACCCTAAACCCTTAACCCTAAAAACTTAAACCCTCTAACCTCAACCCTTAACCCTATCTCCCTCTATCTCTCTCCCACTCCCTCCCTCTCTCTCTATCAACTCTCTCCCTCGTAGCACCACTCCCCCTCTCAGGTCTCTCTCTCTATCTCACTCATTCACTCTATCTCAAGTCTCTCCCTCCTACCCCCTCTCCCTCTCTTAGGTCTCTCTCTCACTCACACACTCCATCTATCTCTCTTCCCTCTACCCTTAACCCTAAACCATAAACCCTTAACCCTTAAACCCTTAAACCATCTACCCTCTACCCTTGACCCCCCTTCCTTTATCTCTCTTCCACTCCCTCCCTCTCTCTCTCAAGTATCTCCATACTACCCCCTCTCCCTCTCTTAGGTCTCTCACCACCACCACTCCCTCTATCTCTCTCTCCCTAACCTCTACCTCTACCCAACTCCTCCCTTCCTTATCTCTCTCTCTCTCAAGTCTCCTCCTAGCACCACCCTCGAGGCCTCTCTCACTCACTCACTCACTCATCTCAAGTCTCTCCTCTACCTCTTCTCACCTCCTAGGCCTTCTCTCACTCATTCACCCCCATTCTCTCCTCCACCTCTCAACCCTAAACCTTAAACCATCTACCTCTACCCTTTAACTCATCCCTCTATCTCTCTCTCCCACTCCCTCCTCTCTCTCAAGTATCTTCAATATCCTACCCCCTCTCCTCTCTTAGGCCTCTCTCACTCACTCACTCCCTTTATCTCTCTCCCCTTAACCTTGAAACCCTCTACCATATACCCTTAACCCTCCCTTCCTTTATCTCTCTCCCACTCCCTCTCTCTCTCTCTCTCAAGTCTCTCCCTCCTACCCCCTCATCCCTAAACCCTCAATCATAAACCCTTAAACCTTCTATCCTATACCCTCAACATTCTTCCCCTCTCCCTTCCCCCTCCTAATGCTCTCTCTCTACCTTTCTCTACCACTCCCTCTTTGAGGTCTCTCTCTCACTCTATCTCAACTCTCTCCCTCCTACCCCTTCTCCCTCTCTTAGGTCTTTCTCTCACTCACTCACTCCATCTATATCTCTCCCCTCCACCCTTAACTCTAAACCCTTAAACCATCTACCCTCTACCCTTAACCCTCCCTCCCTCTATCTCTCTCCCACTCCCTCCCTCTCTCTCTCTCAAGTAACTTCAATATCCTACCCACTCTCCCTCTCTTAGGTCTCTACTCACTCACTCACTCACTTATCTCTCTCTCCTTAATCCCTTAAACTCTACCCCTATACCTTAACCTCCTTCCTTTATATATATATCTTCCCACTCTCTCTCTCTTTCAGTCTCTCCTCCTACCCACTCAACCATAAACCCTTAAACCTTCTATCCTCTACCCTCCACACTCTTCCCCTCTCCCTTCCCCCTCCTAATTCTCTCTCTCCCCCTCTCTCTCTCCCTTTCCCTCTCTCTCCCTCTCTCTCTCTCTTTCCCACCCTTCACCTCCTAATTACTCTTGGGTATATGTGTGCAAAAATCAAATATCTGATTTAGATCGAATATCCAATTTATAGCACAAAAATATTACATTTTAAAATGTTTTTCAAATTAGATATTAGACACAAATTAGATATCCAAAAATAATTGTATATCTGATTTGTAGTACTTTGGCTTGGGCATTGCTATGGAGCAATGTACTGACACCCAACCCAAAAAAAAAGTCAACTTAGGATTTTCGCATTTTTTGGCGAGTTCAAAACTCTACTTTTTCATGTTTCCACTTTTTGGCCCATCATGATCCTGCACATACCCAGGTCTAAATCAGGTAGTTGTTATTGCTAAGGTGGATCACTCCTTTCTTCTAAGGCCACACACTTATGATTGGGTCAAGTGTTCTTTTCTTTAGAAAATTCATATTTCCTTTTTGACAGGTTAATTATGATTTAATTAGAGGGGTTATGAAGCACTTATTTCAAAAAAAAATCTTTATGAAAGAAGTATATTGTCATGAAATTAAATATGATTTGTATTCCAATTTAAAAACTACAAATAATGGAAACAATTCTTTCAACACATAAACTATTAAGTAGTAGTCAATTAAAATGAAGAAGCTTACTCTATATTAGTTAGGATACACAACTAATAAAATGATCTAAAGTGACTTATTTATCCTAGAGGAAATAAGTATATAGTATACAAAGAAAACCAACAAACCCACAACTACCCCTATTTTGAAGGAGTTTAGTTTTCTCCCCTTCCTGATCTCGCGAATATTGTCTAATTATTTTAAAGAGATGGTCATAACACAACTTTATTCAACCCAGTAAATAGCTTGGTTAATGAAACTTGGAAAAAGCAACAAAATAATTGCTACATTTGGCATTTCATGTTGAATGAAGAGTGGTGACAATAATCTACTTATAGTTTAATAAAACACTATTGTAGTTTTACCAACATATACTATTATATGCTTGCATGGCTTCTTAGTTAATATATGGGGAGAGAGAGATATATGGGGAGAGAGAGAGAGAGAGAGAGAGAAATAGAGAGATATATGGGAAGAGAAAGAGAGATGGAGATATATGGGAAGAAAAAGGAAGAGAGGTGGAGATAGAGAGTTGATGGATAGGGGGATAGGGAGGGAGAGATGGTGAGAGATAGAGAGGGGGAGATAGAGAGGGGGAGGGAGAGAAAGGGATAAAGATAGAAAGAAATAGAGAGAGGAGTGAGAGGGAGATGAAAAGAGAAATAGAGATAGAGATATAGAGTAGGAGAGATGGAGGGAGAGATGGAGTGAATGAGAGAGAAAGGGGGGAGAGGGAGAGATAGCTCAATAGATAGAGGGGGGAAGGGGGAGTGACATAGATAGTGAGAGATATAGAGATATAGAGAGCGACAGGGAAAGATATATCAATCACCCTCCCTATATCTCTATCTATTCATCCTTATCTATTTATCTATGTACCCCTCTCTATCTCTTTGTCTCCCTTTCTATTTGTATGTTTGTCATTATCTCCCTCTCTCTCTATATTTCCTTCCCTATATTTATCTTTGTCTCCTTAAGTGTGGAATGGGTACATTGAAGAGGTCTTAAAGGAGAATTATCATATCTTTAATCAAATGGCATGATACCTTGAGCATAACTCCCCAAGGACACATGCCATCCTTGGATTGTTGACATGAAACAACCAATCAAAATTTAGTTTCTTTCTCTCATATTAATATATATTACTATTATGTTAAATATATATTATATTAATTATATTTTGTATTATATAAAAATATACTTATTATTAATTATTAATTATAATAATTTTATATGTATTTAATAATTTTGTTAAACAATATAATATATAATTATAATAAGTTGAATAATTATATTATTTATTATGTAAAATATAGCTAATGTATACTTAACTATATTGTAGAATATTAAAACCTAGCTAAATGGTACCAAAATTTTCAACTTAATTAACATACTATAAAAACCTAATGAAACCAGGTTGTAGCTCATCAAATTGGAGAAGTGAAAGGTTAATACCAATGCCGAGGAAGAGTTTGGAGTAGTGAAAACAAGGTCAATGCAAACGCCAAGGAAGAGTTTGGAGTAGTGAAAACAAGGTCAATGCCATTGTTGAGGAAGAGTTTGGAGTTAAAACAAGGTCAATACCAACGTCGACGAAGAGTTCGGAGGATTGAAAACAAGATCAATACAACATCGAGGAAGAGTTTGGAGGAGTGAAAACAAGGTCAATACCAGTGCTGAGGAAGAGTTTGGAGTTAAAACAAGGTCAATACTAGCGCTGACAAAGATTTTGGAGGAGTGAAAACAAGGTCAATATCAGCACTGAGGAAGAGTTTGGAGGAGTGAAAACAAGGTCAATACCATTGCTGAGGATGAGGTTGAGGGCACTCAGGGAAAATCGACAACCAAGGGGCAATGAGTATTGTAAGTTTGCACCCCCATTCTCTTTAACCTTCAATTTTCATGCCTAGTATCCAAAGATCTTCTCATACATTGGCACCCCCATTCTCATAAAATGGTATAAGATAAGACCAAAAAAAAGTTGTATTTCACATTTTTATCAACCAACCTCAGGTCTTGGGAAAACTCCCATAATCTACCCACATCTTGGTTGAGGTCTAGGATTTCATCACACATAGCCTTCATCGCATGAGTCTAAAGCAATTGTAGACTTAGCCCAAGTATATGCTAGGCTAAGGTAGATCTAATGAATGGAAATATAGGCATACAATTCTTCTTTAATACCTCCACCACAAACATATACAAGGTGTTGGTTGTTTTTAAGGTAAGCAGGTTGATCTTCTAATCTACCTATGGAATTTCCAATTCTAATAAAGGGAAGCTTGAAGGACTTGGACCAACTAGAAAGGATTTGAAAGACCTCCTACACTTTGGGCTTTGCAAGACCCAAGAGGGTGATCCCTCAATGTGTTTGCAACATCTGCACCATCATCATAAACAACATTAACAATAACAAATAATCTCATTTAATAGCTCAACATAATAGGATAATATCGAATAGAATTGGTTGTTTATCAATAATATCAACTATTTGGAGCATGAGATAACTACAACATTTCACAATATAAGATAGTCATTGATTTTCAATTTGTAGCAAGCTCTAGATAAAGGTAAACAAATATTGAACCATACGAATAAGTACAACTTAGATCAGTGCCATATATCCATTGGAGGAGTCAAATTTATAAGCATCTAAGGGTTTATGACATAATTAACACATAACATATAAGATCCTTGATAACATTGTTTTACAATCTCATCAATATGTATTATAACCCAATACTACTTATCAAATCCTTATACAAAACATATCCACCTACAATCCCATTCAAGCATTTTAATTAATTTCTTGAATTAAACCTAAAACAAGAATCATACACACCACAACAGTGAAATGAACGAAACAACCCTTGATCATTTTATTGAAACTTCAGATATGCTTGTACAATGGAGAGACATGAGTTTGAATTAATAATATCAATTCAAATGTCAATAATATCATAAAACATCAAATCCCCATGAATTCTAAACCTACTACAGAATGACTCAAAACCTAAATTGCATTTTCCCTAAAACCATCAGAATTTACAATTTGCTCTACAACCTCATCTAGACTTGACCAAAAATATCTAACTTGCTAACCTGTACTTCTGGCCTTGAAATCCTTCTTATATAAAAATAAGGAGCAAACAAGCATCAGGCCAGAAAGCACACATGTCACCAGCCAATTGGACCACCTTGTGATATTCCAAAAATTTGTTACAACAACAATCTCCCCAAATAATCTTCTTTTTCATCGTGCATGTTAAGAATGGTTGATGCAGCAACAAAAAACTTCAAGAATTCTGCACCTAGACTATCACCAAAAAACAAAGTTGGAATCTATTGTAACTGCAACAGCTGATTTTTCAACTATTAGCAGCCTACTCCTTTTCACTCTTCCTCAATTAAATATACATTTACCCATTTATGGTACTCTTCATCATTTGTCCAATCAAAATTGATCACCTCATTCACCTTGACGCTATAAGGTTTGTACTTAACTACCACCTAATTTGCTTCTCTTTCAAAAGACTCCAAGAATGAGCTAGTGCTAATGATTTTGTCCATACAGCTCACCAACAAATCATAATCTAAGTTACCCTATTTTTTAGGGTTTTGTAGTCAAAACATGATATAAAGGGGCTCTTACACTTTTTTGTGATTACTGTAGCTTGTGTAAGAGGCCCAATAGATACTGTTGTAATTGTAGGATGCATGAATAGGGTGTAAGATAAGAAATAAAGAAGGTATAGCTATTGTCCTCAATAGTTTTGTGAAGAAAAGCATGTGAAATGAGAGGTTCAAGCCTAGGTTTCAATTTTATGAATTTTTATCCATGTGCAGACCTAATGGGTTGTTTCTAAACACTAAATATAAATGATATACATACACACACACACACACACACACACACACACACACACACACACACACACACACACACATATATATATGTATGTATGTATGTATGTATGTATTTATGTATGTATGTATATGTATTTTTAAATGTAAATGTAAATGCAATTACTGGATGCTCTTCTAGAACAATAAATGCAACATATCATTAAAGAAATCTATATATATGTATATAAATGTGTATTTCTAATTGCAAGTGTAAATGCAAAGAGCATATGGTTTTGTAGTTTTATAGATACAACATATCCATAAATTAATATAATTAAAATTCTAAAGTCTTCAACACATATTATGAAATCAATCAAACTCTTAAACTACATGAGAAATGAATGAAAACAGTAAACGCATATGTATGTGTAATTGTAAATGTAAGTGTAAAATAAATAAGAATAATGAAAATTATAAAAGAATACAAGGAAAGGTCTCCTTCATTCTTGGTAGTGATAACCTCCTCCACACACAACCCTTAAAAATTATGAATAGAGGAATATAATCTTTGAAGAACTCAAAGTTGATTCTCTCCTAGTTGATGCAATTAGTCATTTTATCCTTACAAACATTTATAGTGATTACTAGAGGCACATAGACCAATTCTTCATAATAGAAGAATTTGATAATACTTTTCCAATAATGGCATTATGAGAAAACCTTAGGTTAAATGAATAATTCCTAGCTAAGTTCTTTAAATCATGTCCAACCGTATAAGAGAAGACCGTTGCTATGTGTACCTGGATACCATGGAGAAATGATCTTTGGGCTTTTTCATCAATAATCCTACCTTAAAACATACCAAAAGTCTTCTAGCAATTAGACATAGGAATATTTAAGATGACTTAAAAAAAAATTATTGCCAAAGCATAAACTTATGATGACTTAACCAGGCCTAGTACACACTCCCTCCCCATTAACCACTTAGACATATAGAAATTAAATGTAAATTTGCTACTATTTTTAGTCATGTAGGTGTCCAATAAACCACTTGGTGATGTTTCCCTTCAAGTTTATTTACTTGAATGAAGAGAAAAAGTCCTTTGATTACAATTAGAGAATACATTTGAGGCCTTGGTTGTGTAACTGGTGGACCATAGTCACATTTAACACTTGTTACAAAGTTTGGGAGTTAATACGTTAAGTAGATTTGATTTATGATGGACACATTTGGATGGTAGTAACAGTAACTTGAAATCTATCAAGACTTGATTACCTTATAACCTGTGAAATTCTAGCGATGAAATGATAGATTAATCATAATGTTACCTTAGGATCACATCACCATGAAAGAACTTCATCCAACATCCTTATGAGTGCAGGTAGCACCAAACAGGTATTTTTCAGATCTATCTTCCTTGAGCGAGGGAAATTCAGGAAGAGAAGAGGAAAGAAAGACATGTAGTATGTCTAAAAGAGGGAGATCAGGTAGAGGTCAAAATATTAGAAGAAAATTTTGTAAACGCATGGAATTTTTTATTGCTAAAGGGGGGTCATGTTCTTATGATAATGAGAGCATAGGAAATGTCGAGGTTCCCTTGAGGTACAAACATGTACAGAAACAATGGGTACCCAAGGAACTTCCTCCAATAAACACTATTTTTTGTGTCAACGAGAGGATATATCACATAGCACCATCGTCATTGCATGGTTTGGGCCTATTTTGTATGGACAACATAAAGGTTTGTTACGATAAAGTTACTAAATTGATGGAGTATGTCGAACCCTATTACAGTTACAAAGATTAGATTCAACTAGTTCAATATATAGAAGTATGCGTAGATATGCATTGTCAACAAATTATATATAGCTAAAAGATAAGGATCAAAATAAAGGAGTGGCTATGTACATTGATGGAAGGCCAAAAGCATCAGGGAATATTGCAGGGTTTATAAATAGTACATGACCTAGGTCAACAAATAAGCAACCCAATTGCATATTTGAGGTGCGTGAGGGAAACTGTGTATTCGTATGTGCGATAAAATCAATAACTACAGGGGAAGAGTTGCTAATTGATTACAATTTGAATCGCTTAGTTACAAACATAATTACTATGGGGGTGGTATGTACTATGTAACATTTTACCCAACCTCCAATTAATAACTCCAATATACCATTCTATTCTTATGTTTTTTATCATAAGTCTATTGGTTTCATTTCGGTAATATTTTTTTATATTTAATTTTTGTCAAGCAGGACATTGATCATACAGAGAAGGCTTCGGCCCATAGCACAGATTGCGATTTATCTTCACGCAATTCTACCTAACAGGTTTACCTCATTGTAATTGCACAAATTAGATACAAGCAAAATTTCTTATTATTATGTTGTTTTGATAATTTTATTGGTTTAATTTCGATAATGTTTTTAATATTCATGTTGCAGTTGATTGATCAAGGAAAGGCACCAGCAATAGACGAGAGAATCCATAGGGAGGTGCAGTCAATATTATGTGATGATGACCTTGCTTATTTAACAAACCCTCTCAATATGATAAGACCCAAAAAAAATGCAATGAAGAAATCCTTAAGTTGTTATTCATAGTGCCTCAAACAAATGAGATAAGAGAGGGTTAAAATATTGACTGAGAGATCACAAAACTTGCAAGTAAGCTTTCATGAGGTCTTTAATTATAACATAAGCTCATTCGTGGTTTTATATTTTGTACTCTTTTATGTCATGAACTAAAATATGTGTTGTTTTCACAGGATTTTTTGCATCCTCATGATGCTCCTGGCCATGAGCAGGGTACTGCAAGTGCTACCCGAGGAGTAGGGGTTGGTACAAGTATCCATCTTGATCTTCCTACGCATACATCACATCATCTAACCCCATCATCCATGCCTATATTGTCGTCTAAAATGTCGACAACACATACCATGTAGGCATCCATTAGTGCACCCTCTAGCAATGAACACATGCCAAAACATGCATCAGGACATGTACTTGGGGATGCAGAGGCCACTAGTACTAGTGACATTTTAACAACATTTCCTAGATCTTCCCATATTACTAGTAAAGGAACATTGTTGGTCACATTTGTGGTGACCGAGGATTTCATTCCCATAAAGATAGAGAAGGTCCCAAGTACTTTAAAATGTTTTAATTATTATTATATAGAATCCAATTGAAATTTACTTATTGATCGCTCTTTTTAGACTATTGATCCCATGATCATTTTGCAAGAAATGATATTTTTTATAAACATATAAGTGATATTACATTGGAGCTCTTCGGCCCACCATACATACATGGTGGAATGCCCAAAATCAAGATTTAAAAGATGAGCTCATTAACCATTTAATTGTGCTCTTCGGTGATAAAACATTCAACCAAACCAAGGTCCTTTAGAAAGCTAGTACCTATCTAAAGTATGTGAGGGACCAATATAGATCACATTTAGAGAAGAACAAAAAGTACGAGCATCCCCCCATGATTCTAGAGAGGGAGCGGAAGGACCTGGTGTTGGATGGAAAGGAGAAGGCTGAAAAGAAAAAAGGAAAGACACCACCGAGCCAAGGAAGGTATGTGATACTATCAACAATGTAATTATATACTGATTACTCTTTATTTTTACATAATCTAACATATTTCAAACTTTTCATAGGCTGCTCGACACATCGAAGCCAACAAAGGCAAGACTAGAAAAACATGGGAAGCACAAACTTGGCTCTGGTGGTTATATGAAATTAGCCACACAAATTGTAAGTATCAATAAATGAAATATAGTATCCAAATAATAAATTGAAAAAAAAATTGGTTTTATCACACCATAGAAGCAAAATTCATGATCTTATGCAAAAATGTAGGGCTCTGAATTCAACAAAGTTCCCACAAAAGATTACCTGAAGATTGCCTTCCAGCAAGGCTATGGATTCATGGTTGAATGCCTAAGAGTCTTGACTGGGCAAACACAACCTTCCACTGCATCCAACATGTAGGTAAATAAACTCAATAAAGTTTATTTAAAATTGAATACTTGTGCAATTTATTCAATATTAATTTCCACCATAAAGTAATTACATGCCTATTTGTTTTAAACATTCAAGCAATGATAATACTACACATGACATTGGAATGCAGCCTAGTGAGGGTGGAGCACAACCACAAATGAAGGTCATGGTGTGCATCCAGTACTTAAGAGCATGTAGAGTGTGATCAACGTGTTGAGCATGATCAGCTAGAGAAGATCGAACATGATGCGCCCCATTAGGTAAAGAGGACCACTTAAAGTTCTTTTAAACATATTTAATTGCAATTGGTGTATTAATTAATGTAACCTTTCGTGTTTCAACTTTAGAGCATGTAGAGCATGATCAACGTGTTGAGCATGATCAGTAGAGAAGATCAGGAACATGATGTGGCCCCATCAGGTAAAGAGGACCACTCTCATGTTCTCTTAAACATATTTAATTTCAATTGGTGTATTAATTAATGTAACCTTTCATGTTTCAACTACAGATCAAGATTTAGAGGGTGTTCAGCATGTTGAGCATGAGTCTATAACAAAAGTTCAAGAACATGATGTGGGACCATCAGGTAAAGAGAACCACTCTAATGTTCTTTTAATTAATGAAATACTTGTAACAATAATAATAAAACATATCAGTTTAACATGTATTTCTTATTGCAGCAGACCCCCCCTTGTAGCGGCGTCCACATCATGAGCAAACGACTAGGCATACATTAAGATCACAAGCAAAGGGTAGGACAACTAAAGGCAGGACAGATGATTTATTCAAGGGGTAAACACTTTTGAACCAGAGCTATGAACTAGAATACAAACATTCAATAATACCACCCCATCGAGGTTTGAACTTTGGTGGAAAGAACAACAATGCCACTGATAAACCATCACACCATGCCAATATTGGCAATAGGTGATTTAGAAAATGATACTCCACTTCAAAAAAAAATAGCTTTAAAAAAGAAAAAAAAAGGTGATTGTAATCATATCATGACAACCATATTTTTGATAATATGTAAAAACTGAAAGAATGAATATTATATGTTAATGAATGGATGTGAATATGTTAATTAATGAATGTTATATGTTATTAATGGATGAATGAATGATTAATGTTATATGATTGGGTATGGGGAATTGAGAGTGATATGAGGGGGGGAGGGGCCAAATGAGCTTCCACCATCACGTAGTTGGCCCTATTAAGTAGAGAATATTAAACTATACTCGAAATAAAGAGAAGCTCAATAAGGTAATGCACTTTTCAATATGCAAAGATGAAAGAAAGTGCTAACTTTTCACTATGGTGGCAGAAAAATGATTCTTTATACCCTGAATCCATGCTTTGCATCATAGTTTGAAGTTGTTTCCATTCCAATGTTCTAAGTTTATTTTGTTTGTATGTCTTTGTATGAATACCACATTGTGTTGTGTGTGGATTTGGTTTCAAAGCTTTGTTTCTTCTATTTTTAGTGGTGACATAACTCTAAAATTTGACTTTTGTGCATAATAGGTTAGTGGAAAAATTGGCAGCTCTAAAGGGTTTAGAGGCTCAATTGAGATAGATACACGGATATTTGGATCTTGTTGTTGATGGGAGACTTCGACTTAACCATGAAATTTTGTACCATCTGCAGGTATGCAAAATTTTCTCTACTTACATTCATTATTGATCATAAATGTTGTAAATGATATTAATGCTTCAAACTTAAGATTCATTTCATTGTTATAATGATCATAATTTTATACTTTGCTATACATTCAAGCATTCTCTTACCCCCTACCCTTTTCTCTCTCCCCCCTCCTTTTAAGAATTTTCTTTGTCATAAAAGATTCACATTTTTTTCTAATTTACACAAATTTATCTGAAGTGCTAGGAGTGAATAAAGATATGTAAAATATGATGGATTATGTCTAAACAACAACTTTCCATCTTATAGCTAATTAAATCCTTAATATTTGAATAGTTTAGAGCTCGAATAATGCTTGTATATGCATGTGTAGCAATAAGGAGCCTATGTGAAGATTGAAATTTAAAACATCACTTTAGTATTTTTCCTTAGGCAGTGAAATGATATTTTGAGTAATACAAACCTACACACACATTGATATTTTTCAAAGCATTGCATTGAGGAAATTTTTTTCTCTTATACCTACCCTCGGCTAGACATGGAGGTATATAATATTGGTTTTTGGGTTTATTCTGTAAGTAGTTAATTTCACAGAGGAAGACTAAAATCTTCTTAATGTCCTATGTTAGGTGTGAAATCATATGAATAACTTGCTGAAGGAACCATTTTGTATTCATCCAAAAAATGGTTTGTTCTTTTTTTTATGTTTCTTGCATGTATTTTTTTAGGCTCTAGAGATGTAGCTCGACTCTTTCCTTTGCACTTTTTATCTATTTTGATAATTACAGTAGATTGTCCTCATAATTTTTCATGTAGATCTATTTGTAACCTTATTTTCTACCAATCAATTTGCAAACCAGTCACATACTAAGGACCATTTCACTAACTTACAATCATCCATTACTTCATATGTTGCAGGTTGTGTATGTGTGCCAATAAATCCTGATGATTGTGAGAACTTTAATCCTACAAGTGTACCCAATCTTTCTCAAGTAAAAGTCTTACCTTATTTTATAGTACTTTAAATGGTTAATTGAAGGTGCTTCTTTAGATCTGAGATAGTTGAACCCTAGATTAAAATATGGTATTAGATGGGCAGTATAATGATCAAAATGAGGTCCATTGAACACAAATTACGAACATAATTTACTGGACTATGAATAGTGTTACAATTATAATTATTTCTCTTTTTACCTTTTCATTAATGAAAAAGATAGCAGATATTGGAAGTTCATTACATGTCTCATGTATGTGTTAGTATTTGAATTTTGTTTAAGTTGTTCAAGAGCTTGATTAGATTAAGAATATGTTCTACAAGCTATTTCTTTGACACTGCTCAACATTTTCCCTACACATTTTCTCTTCAATCTAGACGTTTCTTAACTCCTTCCCTTGTTAGCCCTTGGTTGTTCTCAAGTGTAATGCTTTTTCTATGCATCTTGCAGTTTGTATGTATGATCAGTCATCTCTTATGAAACATGGATAACCTTTCATGGAATTGTTGTTGTAATTAGACAATTTCCATTGTGAGAATAATATTTTAATTTCTATGGAAGTAAGTCTTTTTCATATTATTTGACTTGGTATTGTAAACTTGTCTTTGCAAGATTCTCTTGGGGGGAACAACAAAACTGTGATGATAGGTAGAGTTGTACAACACCATAAATCATTTGGCATTATCAATATATTTCTTATAGAATACTCTGTGCAAGTAAAATGGAATGTGCAATGACAATTGGTCTTGAATTCAAATCTGAATATAAGTACATTATACACAAGAAGATTGTATCTATTCTATCAGTTAAAGAACCCCAAAATAAGAAAATTAATACGTTCCATTTGTTTACTTGCTCTTAGACACTTGTTTAATTGGTGAGACCCTTAGAATGTCTTGTTGATAACTAGCAGTGTTCAAAACTCCTGAAGAGGTTAGATCGGTGTGACATTGGATATCTCTTGCTAATGGAAGTCATTAGCAAGACATGGACTATCGGAGTGAGTTTTCTATCCTGTGTCGATGATTGATCTCTTACTAATGGGTTGGCTTTGGTGGTCATTGCAAAGAGTCTCCGCAATGGTACATTTCAATGAATACTTTTAAATAAAAAAATGCATTGTTTCATCACAATTTTGATGAAAACCACCAACGAATCACCGAAAAGGTCCAACGAAGTTGCTATAGCTGCGACAAAGGCCACCAATAAATCACAGAAAGGTCCGATGAAGTTGCTTAGCTACGAAGAAGGCTTTGTCGTAACTCCTTGCCCATTTCATCGCAATTTCAACAAATGCCACCAACAAAGTTGCTTAGCTGCAACAAAGGCTTCATTGTAAATCCTTGCCCATTTCATCACCATTTCAATGAAAGCCACCGAAAAATCACATAAAAGGTTTGAAAAAGTTGCTTAGCTACGATGAAGACTTCGTCGTAACTCTTTGCCCATTTTGTTGCAATTTTGATGCAAGCCACCGAAGAATCACAGAAAAGGTCTAACAAAGTTGCTTAGTTGCGATGAAGACTTCGTCATAACTCCTTGCCTATTTCGTGTAAATGGCAACGAACTTTTGGTGTTGTTTTGACACTTTGAAAGGGTCATTGCAATTGCATTTTGGTTGTAATTAGTTGGTGGATACACGAAGTTTTCATCAATATTTCGATGAACATCCGAGTCATTTTATGATGTTGACGACCGACAAATTTGCACTGTTATTTTGAGGTTTAATGCATCGTCAGAATTTCGACGAAAAAATAGCAACAAAATTGTTTTCGTCATTTTGTCGCTTTTCTGACAAATATTTGTTGAATGATAGATGAACATTCATCAGAAAATGGAGTCAAATTCAGTAGTGTATGTTTAATGTTTTTCCCTTTAAGAATTGTCAAGGTCCCACCACATTCTTACCTCACACTCCCGCAAGCCTTCAAGCTTGCGTCATCAAACTCCTGTGAGACAGCAGGGAATGGTGGGGATTTACCCACGTCTCCACTCCATTTTAGGCTGTTGATCTTGGCCTCTTCCCTAATTCTTCTTTACCTTAGCATTTCTACAACCTCACGACAATGGTGGCCAAAAAAATCCTTCCCTCTAGTGGTAACACTCCTTCACATCATTTACTCTACTTGGTATGATGACCTCTTGTAGTTTTGGTGTATTTTCACTACCTTTTCAGCTTGCACAATGGAGCCACCTTGGGTCATGCCCTTCATCATGCGTTGGAGTATTTACTTGAAATTTATGAAGCCTTCCCAATGCATCCATTCTATGCATATTTTGCATTCGTATTCGATGAAATCACATTTATTTGGAGGTATTTTGTGAGGAAATTCATGTGCCCTATTCCTTTCATATTGTACCTCAAGCTAAATGCATCCTACAGTAGCTACTTGCACTTGTATAAGATCTCATTTATATTGTGAATCAACCCTTCATGAAGCTAATTTGATGGTTGCATATTTACATTGCAATTTCAAATGGTCCCCATTGAACCAGCAAGGTGAGGACCTAATTGACTGGTGCAATGGCCTTCTCTATCCTTCATGCTTCAATAGATTTTCATACCCTTTGAGGACGGCCCGCCACTCACATATCCAGGCACTCATACTCCCAGTTTGTGCCACATTCTTATTTCAAACACAAATTGTCCCTACAGAGCAAGTGTGTGCTAGACTTATCCACACATCAAATTCCTTTACTTAAAACTTTTGAAGACTTGTCAATAGTTTCCACCACTCTGATGTCTGCAAACTAAACATACAATTTGGGATACCTCCAAACTAAATTTTATTTGGATATCTCTATTTGGATACGCACCACTGTGTGGTGGAAATTTTATTTCAACCATTTTGACACATATTCATTGCCAACGCATAAGCTATCCAGGGCAAAGCAAAGATCAATAAACTTACCTGTACATTGGCTTAGAACCAAGCTATCTCCAACAATAGCCTCGGTCTTTGAAACGTCCCAGCCAATCACACAGTATTTGATGATTTTAGAGAAGCCATCCTCATCATATTTGTTGCTTCTTATTCATTCTTTGTTCCTAAGATCTTAACCCAGATGTGTATTCACATAATCAGGAAATTTGAACAAACATATTGGTATGAGAAAAAGATGTGCCTTTTTTGTACCACACAAACTGTTCAAATAGCTTGGCAAGATTTAAAAGTGTGGTGATTTGATCCCGTAGAAATAAAGTGAGATGCCACCTTCATATAGTTGATTGAAGATCCCATATCCTTTGCTAGAAAAGACTTGTGAAGAGTTTATATCTTCAAATGTTTGAGAATTTCACCCATCTGCAAGACTCTATGTCTGGCTACAAATCCTGATATTGCATTCATAAACAATGAATCAATATTTAAAATATGTGATATACTATTACACTCACATGATTAAGTGCTATATTCAAGATTCCATCTTGATTGATGCATTGCAAGCTGTAAATCATTTGAAACAACCATTGATGTATTCTCATACCCGATTCAACCATTGTAACATTTACAACATCATAGCAGTGCAAAGCATGTCGGGTTCCCCTGTGGGATTGACTAAAAAAATAATCATTTTCAAACAAATTTTATGCTCAATTGAATCAACACTACTATTTGAATGCATCTCAAATGACAGTTTGAAGTGGGTTGTCATTAAAATTTTCTTTTGGACTTTTTTGCACAGTGAGTCAAACAAGCCAGGTGGGCTCTGGAATCACTCTAGGAAACTAGTCAAATGACCTCCTGGAGCAATGAAAACTTGTAGGATTGTAGAAATATGACCCAAAAATGGATTGCAAAAGACGATTCAGAAAAAGAGATCTCAAGGTGAAAGATATTAATTAGCAAAGTTGCTTAAATTTTTTTGCAACTGCACTTGTTTAGAATCAATTAGACTCACCAAATCACCTCGTTGAAAAAATATCAAATAAACTCCAAAAAGATACCATTGGAAACACAAGCTCATTTAGGTACACTGAGTATGTGTGCAAGAGGGATTTCCTTCAATCATCAATCTTCACGATATATTAGGGGTCAAAGTTGACCACCTTGAAACACTGCTAGAAATGCAAATGTAAAACTGAACAAACTGCATTTGCTTTTGGCCTAGAAAAAATAGCAAATAAAATCATGAGGCTCTAAAATTAGACATGGGATAACATGAAGGCATGGAGAATGGAGAGAAACAATCATTTTCCCTTGAAAATCATCTATTTGTGAAATGCAAGCTTGAACAGGAAGCTACTTTGGAGAACAGAAAGTTCTCAAACAGTAGGAAAGTGTTAAAACCCTCCAGCTTCGCTTTTCAAAACCCTATCAAAACTCATCATGGGAAGCTAAAAATTGACAAGAACATTCACATATGTCCACTGAATGTGCTCACAAATGGGTTTGGCTTGAAAATCAATTGGCTCCAAAACATGACCCTCCAAAGTGGGTCACTTGGACAAATTCTTCAAGTGCACACCTGAGTGTGCAAAGGAAATTTTTTGAAATGGGAACTTAAAATTTGCAAAATTTGAAAGTCCCAATAGAATCAACAACCAAAAATCTAGATATAGCATCCTCTAACAACCATGATCAATATATATGAACCACACAAACATAGGAGCAAAACCCAGAGAAACCACTTAACACCTGCAATTTTTCTTCAATACAATTTTCTTAATATCCTCGACATATACAACCAACAAAACCAATGGATAACCAAATTACCAATTTAAATCAATGACAACACCTTCTTTCTTTCCATTCTTGCAACAACATCCTGATGGATAACAACACATATATGTGTTTTTGTGGGAAGGGATCCATTGGCATGGATGATGAAGTATTTATTGATGTTCTTTGTGTTCCTTTATTGGCAACCAATATCCTTTCTATCTATCAAATTACACATGGTGGAGCAGTTAAGAGTGTTGAGATCACACCTTATTTTTTCATAATTTGATATTTCAATAGAAGAGATATAGTTATAGTTGGAGAGGTTGATCACCAATCTCAAGTCTACACCTTGCCATATTTTTATCCTATTTTTCCTTCAATGGATGTTCACATTGAAGCATCTAGTGTGGAAATTTTTAAGGTGATTCAATATGGTCATTTGAATCTTGGTATAATTTTATCCACCGAGGATCTCATGTCATGTGTTGATATTCCATCTCCTTTATCTAATGTTGCTTCTAATGATGCTTGTGTTGCCACAATTTTGGCTCCTTTTGATTCAATATAGCAAGAAATACATTATCTTCTAGAGATGACTACTTGGGATGAACTTAGAAAAAAATTGGTTTGTTTTGTGAGTGTCGCATTTCAAATTTGGAAGACGCCATTGATTGCATTTATCTTATCTTTGATGAAAATGATCCTTATTTAGTTGTTGTGAGGGAACACTTTAACCCTCTTGTTCATAGAACTTTACATGATCATCCTTTACAATTCAACATGAGTGTGGATTATTTTGGATAGCATTTGGAGGAGGCTTATTTTTCTTCAGAGGAGGTATCTTTGCCTTTGAATTATGTTCTACAATCATTTCTAGGAGATTCTAGATTTTCATCTTCTATAGTGTCGCCTAGAATGTTTGTTTGGAGTATGATAACTTTTGGCATCGATATGGAGACACTTGAGAATTCTTCAAATACATCGCATATTATCCTTCTTGCATCTTCATTTTTGGAATGTGAATACATTTTGCATACCATCTTGGTTTTGTTTCTTCCTAAGGGGAGGAATGTTGTTTGAAAATATTGGATCATCTTCAACATTCAATTTTGAGTATCTACCATCATTACAAGAGACTCAACATTGATGTGGTTTGCATGGTCTCTATTCTTCTCTTTTATGGGGGTTTTTCCCTTTGCATAGTGTTTTTTCCTTCTCATTCATAATTAAGAGAATTTGGTTATCATCTCTCTTTTGGGGAGGAGTTTTGTCCCACTAGGTTTTCTCCTTTTCTCCATTTGTGAGAGATTGCATTTATACATGGGTACCTAACATGGCCTCATATTTAGGACCAATCCTTGCATATCTGCATCATTTGTATAATATTCTACTCCCTAATTTTCACTTAAAGGCCCGAGGTGTTGGTGTAAATAGGTGTTTGACCTAACTAGTTCATTAGTGGGTCCTATGTTAAGTTTACTTAGGTCCTATGAGGGAATATTTATAGAAGGTGTTAGTTGTTATTAGATCTTATCTTACCTTTTTATATTTAGTATGTGTGTCCTAAGTTATTTAGTATTAGTTGTCTCATGACCTAGAATTAAGACACTTGTCATGATCTTGTCTAATACTATGTCTCACCTTGGCTATATAACCAGGCAGTCTCATGTATAAATAAAGAACATTGATACAACATTTATATCACTCATATCATCATAATCTATCATGTGCATCATTTGATATAATAGCATTATTCTTTCATATCTGATCTCTCTTGTGCTTTCATATTCTTATAACTTCCTCAATACTAGCCCTAAAATTGACTTCATGAATTAGACTACCTTTTATTTTTATGTTTAAAATTATATACAAGATATTTATAGGGTATCTTGAAGTATATTTCTATATTTTTCTTTATTATAATTGTTAACAATCAATATTTGCAATATAAAACAAGATCTTAAAAAATAAAGATTCTAAATCTTAGATTCAAATTCAACTACAAACCTCATATTGAGTGTATTGAAATAATTTGCTCTTGAGTAATGTGTAAGCTCAACTTAGCAACATAGCATTAAATATTTTGAGTAATGAAAATGATAAATTTATTATTCATAGATATTTTATATGAAAACGATGAATTTATAGACTTTTGAAAGATTAGATAGACGATAGAGATTTGATCAAGGATTAGGAGTTGTAGCATCGTAAATTGTCACCCTTGACAATTTCACACTATTTTTTTATCCCATTAAGTTACTAGACCTAATTGAGCACTTAATTTCATAAATTATGTATTCCATAGCCCATTTTAAAAATTTACTGACAATTTGCAAGCATAAAACAAATGTTCTCATTTAATACTTTGCCCCTGATTCCTTAAGTTTTAGAAAATGGGCCTGTGACATTGGCGCCTAGGGTGCCTATGTCCCCCTATTTTGTCTCCAAATTCAAATATGTTAGTGTTGGAATTTTATTATTTGAAATTCAAATATCTAAAGTCAACTTTCAAAATTTAATTTTAGGGAAATTAGAATAATAGCATATAAATACCTAGTTATTTCATCGTTTCAAATCTAAGAAGCATTTTAAGGAGAATTTATGATCAAGCAATTATCAAGAGCATTATCAAGGAATTCAAGAGCACCCATTAGAGGATCTATTGCAACAAATCAAGATCCAAACATCATGTCAAAATGTATGTGAGTGTGTTCATGTTTATGTTTCATATTGTTTGTGAAGACTAATCCTTGTAGGTCTCCAAGCATTTCAAGCTATTCAAAAAAATCAAGCAAGCAAGATCAAAACCTTGAGGAGATGTGTATGAATTCAGTCCTACAAGGAATCCATTGAAGGGTGGTGAGTTTTTTCACTTTGTGGACTCATCATTCCTTCCTATCATTTATCATTTTATCATTGACATTGCCATTGTGGAAGTGGAAACACTAACACGGGGTTTGACCAAGGAATTCCCTAAATGGCACAACCTTTCTTCTCTCTTTGAATGTGTAGGTTTTAGGTTTGAAGAGGATTGAATGAAGTGTGAAGCTCAATTATTCATTGTTGCAATTGAAACCCTACACCTTGAGAACTCATGAAAACTTAGTTACAAAATTATTTTGCAGTGATCTAACAATGCAACAAGTGGAAAATGGAAGATCTGATCTAACACCAGACAAAAAAAGATCTAAAATTTCCCTACAAAGATAGTGACACTTGGGGCACCTATGTCCTCCATTTTCAGCCTCAAATTTATATCACAAGTGCACAGTGTCCTACTTGGTCCATTTTTGTAGTCTATTTTTGTTGGTGTCTTGTGAGACCTCCTTCAACATCATTCCAACCACATTGACTTTGCCACAATTGTAGACTTGCATTCCTCTCTCATTGGCCTTGAGTGCCTTCGGTCGAGGGTGGTATTGTTTGCTTACTATTAAGTTGTTGTTGGATTTGAGTAGCATATTGTTTCTTGTAGTGTTAGATATTTTCCTTTCCAACATATTTTCTTTATTGCATTTCTACTCCTTTATTTATCTAGTTGTTCGTGGAGGTGGAAACCAAAACGAGGGTTTGACTACAACAAGGCCTAAAATAGTCCTAACATTTTTCCCTACTTTATTGTGTGTAGGTACTCATTTGTGTGGATCTTGTGGGAGAACTTGACCCTTCATGAGTTTATTTCTATCACCTTTCACTCTTATCATTTGCATAACATATCTCTTGTTATTTTAATCATTTTGTTATTTACCATTTTAGTCATCACTCTAAACCTCAACCACTAGAATATCAATAGGTTTTTGGTAGTCCTTGTTTGTACTTTTTCACTTTCTGTGCATACAGACAAAATCACATCTGTGAGATGCCAATGCATCGCACTATCGTCCCTTTCCCACATTGTTGTCCTCTGGCAGAGAGTTGACAGAGTTATGATTGGGACTCCAAAAACCTATTCATTTAGCCCCATTAAAACTCTTGGGCTAGCAGAGTGATAGAAGCACTAAGAGTGCTCTTCATTCTCTATCCCTAGCATCAAACACTTGTCCAACTTGAGGTAGATTAGGGAAGTCTTTAACTCTCAACTCTCTGTGACCTAGAGTCGTTGAGTGGTTGGTCCCCCTCTACATTTTGGTGAGCCTAACGTGAACCATTTTGGTTCTGTTTGGTAGTGCTAAAAGACCCTTTCCTCGTATCATAGGAGTGTTGTGGGTGTGAGTGTTGTGAGGCGCCTATCCTTGCAACCCAAACTATGAAACCTATTGGCGTAGTTGGAAGGTTCCCTAAGCATTGCAGAACAAAACCTTGAGTGGGTCACTATCTAATTGTGAAACCCCTAGGGGCTCCTTTGAAAGTTTTGTTTAGTGTACATAGAAATGGCTTCCTTATTACATCTATCCATCCCATCTGCACAACCTTTGAGTGGATCTTTGGCCATAACATTCACCTTGAAATATTTTCTGATGAACTCTAACTGAGAACCATGTCCCTTATACATCCCCACACGTATCAATGGAAATATTGTAACAAGTGTTCTTGTTGACCCTGTTGTGCCCATAGCACACACGCCCCCTTCGGTACAGGGACCCTCTTTTCTTTCACCCTGTTGGGTCATTTTTGGGGCCGCCTATTTTTGTGTGCCCCTCTTTTTTGATGTTTCGGATGGTCGATATTGCTCCAAAGTTCCATCATAAATCAATCATGTCTTCGCTTTTCATTTTTGTTGCATTCTGAGGCCTCGTGGAATCTCTTTGGCAATTTGGTCCTAAAAACGGTCCCGGGCCCTTCCAGGCCCGGGAGTTCGGGATTCCCACTTCGGGTTTCCCCTATGGAAATGTCGTTCTTGGCGACGTTCGAGGAGCGTCCTTCCGGACCTTGAGGTCCGACCCGCCGCCTTGCGTTTAGAAACTTGTTAAAAAATTTCAGGCGGCACCCAACCCTCCGGGCCCCGAATCCCAGAAGTCCACTTCCGGGGTTCCGTCTTGGTTTCGCCGTCCGCGACGGCGAACCTCCCGGGGTCCGACCTGCCTCCCGGGTCCCACCATCCTTTTCGCCAGCCGCAGTTTACATATGTTCCTCTCTGCCGTGGAGTCTTCCGGGCCTAGCGGTCTGGAATTCTGTGACGGTTTCGTCGTCCCTGACGGCAGAGCCCTAGAAGAACCCTCCCTTCGGGACCAGAACCACTCCCCACCGCCATCATTCAACCAACGAGAAATCTTCAAAACGGCAGCTGTCACGTCATGTCTCCCCGGCCCCTGGGCCCTAGTTTTCCCGCCGCCGTCACCAACTTCAAATTCACCAACTTTTCTCGTGGTCGTATGAGCATTCATGGTAGTTGGGGTATAAAATTCCCAATCCAAGCAGTCATTATCATCTTGCAGGATTGGAGCGAATTGGATAAGCTATCATTTGGAGCCCACCGCCTTTGACAACGTCACGATCATCGTCGTCAGCATCATTCCGACCAACGTAGGTGGATCTCACATCTCGCCACTAAGCGTGTTTGAGGTAGGCCACCCATTTGCCCTCCTGTGCGTCTTTTTCATGATTTTGGAAGATCTAAATGGATGAACAATCAGTTAGGATGGCATAAAATGGAAGAACACTAAATGGCGCACCAAACCCACATCTTAGAAAATCCCGCAAACTCTTAGAATGCCCTCGCCGCTGATTTGAGACTTTTCTGTGGTGCGGCTATTCTTCGCGTAGGGCGATTGGTTGCCTCCGGCCCGGGACCCGCCTTCGCCATTCGATTTCAAATTTTGATCACCTGCCAATGGCGATCCTCCTCTTCGGGTCCGGCTCGTCGGGCTTCCATCTCCGGAATGCCATTCGCATTTTGCCGTGCCTAAACTGCGAACCTCCCCTTGCCTCCTGGCTGTCGGATCTTGGCGTGTTCCTCACTGTCAAAGCTTGTAACTTGGCTTGTGTCCTTGGGTCGTCTTGGGCCCAGGACACCGAAGTTCCGTCTCTGAGGTTCCGCGGGTGATTTGCCTTTGGCAATGGCTAGCATCCTTCGGGCCGTTGTCTTGCGTTTTCGCATCCGCATCCTTAGGACTTCTCGGGCCCTGGTGTCCGGACTTCTGTTTCCAAAAGTCTGCCTCTTTCTCGCCATCAGGGAAATTCCTTCCCGTCCTTCCGCTCGTCGGGTCCCAAAGTGTCATCTGTCGTGCATTCTCGCCTAACTTTCACTGGCCCTTCGGCTCTCTGGGTTTCGCATCCCAGGAGTCTGCCTTACGCCCGCCGTTTCTAACGGAAAATGCTACTCGGTGTCCTAACCTCCAGGCTCCACCATTCCAAATGCTGCTGAACTTAAACGATAAACTCATGTCGTCGGACTCCTGCCCCCGGGCTTCCTCTCTCGAACTTCCACCTGGTGTTTGCCATCCTACACAGCGAAGTTTGTGCGCCTTCCCGGTGTCACCGGCCCGAGCCCTCAAAAGTGAATTGACTTAATGTCGGCCGCCCTTTGGCCCTCCAAGCCCCGTTCCTCGGACTTCCGCCGGCAGATTTATGTTTGTTGTCCACCATCACCAAATGCTATCTCCTGGCGGCTCTCCGGCCTGAAACCTCTGAGGCCCTTTAAATCGATCCTAAAATGCCCAAATCCAGAATCTAACTTTGACCCACATCCTGAATTTTGTCCCTCTTCATCATGAGCTTCTCGAAATATTAAAATTTGGCCAAGGAGGGTCTCTGGGAGCTTTCCATTGCGTTTTCCCTTCCAGACAGCATTCCTGCTAGGGAAGTCTGGCCCTTCAGGCCCGGGTTGTCCAAATTCCCTTAAACGAAGATCAATAACGTCTAGAGGTAAAATTTATAATATACTTGATTGATTATTTGAAGTAGATGTTGTTTTCAAGATATGGACTAACATGAATGCTTTTGATAATCTATTACACTGACTTTGCCCTTGCCTGCAGAATATATGGAATCAGGTGCAGGAACTTCAGGGGCATCCGCCGAGAAGAATAAGAGTAAGAAGTTAGGAAGGACCCCTCGGGGAAAGGAAGACAAAGATCAAATGAAGTACCAGTTCCAGGGCGAACCACTCCACTCAAAGGTCTCAACGGACTGGAAGGAGATTTCAGATACTAATATTGGCCAGGTGGATATAGATGAATTCACTCAGAGGGTCAGGGTCAACCCGAAAACAAAGAATTCCAGATTGATAAGGCAAAGTGGGATAGCTAAGGCTGTCGGTTTCCCTCCATCCCTCGTGGTGCTTGAATTGATCATGGCTTGCCGAGAAGCGTATCAGACAAAGACCAGAACAATCGTTGATAGGGAGGGAAACATTCTTGCTGACATGTCACCAGAGGGGATCACCAAGACATTCCACATTTCCACGTTCCAAGAGATGGAGGTCCCCACATTAGAAGAATGTCAGGTGGCGTGGAATGCAAATCCGACAAACTGCAAAAGGTCAATAAATCTGCATTGGCTTAAGAAAAAATGGGGCAGCACTAAAAAGCTTCCCCAAGAACTCTTCCGTAGCGATTTCCATGAGGATTACCACGACCTGGTAACCTTGTTGAGCAAGGTTATGGGTCTTCCAATGGCCACCTACTTCCAAGAATGGATGGCCTATTCATTGAGCAGATCCTGCAGGGAAATGAGGACATTACAACCAAGGTCTCATTCTACTGGGGAGGCATCATTAGCAACTACTTCCATGAGCAGTTTGTTAACGTAAAGAAGAGTTCTAAATTCTACATGACCTCCTACCTCGTATACTCCCGAGCAGATCAAAGGTAGTACAACGGGCTATTTGTAGCACCCGATTAGGGGCAGAAGCGAGGACTTAAAGCCTATAACAAATATCCATAGCTCTAGTACCGCAATTTCAAGAAGTATTGTAGGGTCAATGACGCCTTCATCGGCCACATCATCAGGTTGATCATCAGAGACTTTGAGAGGAGGGTCTCCCACAGTGCCAGGGCACTTCTGAAGCAATACACTTTTCTGTTCATCCAGTTTCCCAAGTTTACATACATCCGGGCCCAGGGCTTCTCTGAAAGGCCGAATAGATTGCCTCGCTACCCTAATGACAGGATCATCCTCCTGGAGCTTTCTCGATAGCTCCAACACATCCAGAAAATCTTTAGCAACAAACACATAGTGGGGATCTCCTACCCCATGACCCTTGGTCAGGGCATGTATTGACTGCAGACTTCCCAATGTGCCAGCAACTCTGAGAAGGAGCTCAAGGAGTACCATTTCGACTGGTACACCGCTCGCCCAAGGATGGACCCACATGGCCATGTCAGGAAGGCACTGGGGCCAACATATGCCCACCAATATCACATTAAAGATTTTTGGGCCGATTGTCAGGACAACAAAGAAGTGCGCGCAAGGCACTACATGCGCATGACCGTGCAGTTCCTGCGAAGAGTGCAACCGTTCCTGGTATTGGACCAAGTCGAGGAAGACAAGTCCACAATCATGCACCCGAGGTACCCTGCGGTTGCCAACCTGCCAATACCATCAATCGACTGGGATGAACAGGAGGTCAATGACCTAGACACCATCACCTAGCCAATCATAAATCGCACCTGGAGGAGTTGGTGGCCACAGTGGTGCACCTAATAAAGTAGGACAAGGTCTCAAAGGATGAGCTCAAGGCACAGGTCGCAGCATTAACAGATTATATATAGCAATGGTCCTCAGTAGATGACCTGCCCACTACATCAATGGTTGCGCCGCAATTGCTTTCCAAGGAGCAAATAGACAAAATGGAAAGAAGGAAGAACTTGGAGAAAACCACCGAGGATTGGTTCTGACAGGTCTCATACATCAGAAACATGAGAATTAGTAGGGCTGTGCGGATAGCCAACAAGTTCTTGGACCTAATGCAATCTCTGGAAAGCACGAGGAGGCTCTGCACCAATTTCCCCGCAAGCTACGACTCCACCTTCCCAAGGATCGAAGCTATCCTTCAAATGCCTGACGCCACGTGGGAGGAGAAGCTAGAGCTAAAAAAAGAAGATCACTGGCTAGTGGATGTGTGGCGCAGAGACCTCGACAACTGGAAGGAGAGGTTGGAGTAAATCCTGAGCAGGGTGGATCCAGACATTGAGTGGATCAAGGAAATCCAGGTGGAATGTGCCCGATATCTCAAGTTGATGACGGGCTATGATATGCCCACTGTGCAAATGGATCTAGAGAAGATCAAACCATACTTCCAGGAGAAGATGAATGACGAGACAGCTGGAGAAATCATGACGGAGTTCCTGAGTTTTGCTGCACGCACCTTCGACCAATTAGAGCTGTTTAGGGACCAAGGCTCGAAGTATGATGAAGATTGGAAAAGGCTGGAAGAGAATGCTAAGGAATGGAGCTATTAGGCGTTGCGATGTGAAATCCTTGAAATAGACAAGCTCCAGGCGGTCATCCTCAAATATATAGAACACGCAGCTTTCAAGGAGCAGAAGGACAGCCCAGCCAAAGACGAAAACCTTCCTGAGGAGTAGCTACAGCAAAGGAAATAGCAATCAGCTACAGGACAAAAGAGCTATAGTGCCATCCGCTAGAGGACGAAATAGGGAAAAGATAGGAATGTAATTTTAAATTGAGATCTATATGGGGGTAGGTGAAACCCTATTTTGTAATGAATCTTGGCCACACAATGAGAATGAATCTTGGCCATTCATTTAACTTTTGGAAAACTATAAATAAGGCACTCCTCTCATTTGCAAAAAGAGGGTTGAGTTGTTGTAAAGACATGCTGCAGAAATTTATAAGAAATAGCATTGACTTGGTGTATTTTCTTGGTTTCTCCCATGTTGCTTGATTCATTCTCCAATGTTAGATGTTTGACTTAGACCTTATTGTTGTTCCAGTTAGCTGTCTTATTTCTTTGAATAGATCTTAGGAATGTTGTTGGGTGATTGTGAAAATTCCTGCCTTGTTGATGATCCCTTAGTCCATACTTTCTGTTGTTTGTTGATGGTAGATAACTATGCAAAGTTAGCCTGGACTTGATTTTAAAGTTGCTCTAAAATTTATCTTTGATTCATGCATGTATATGTGGTGGATGAAGGATGAAATATTTGTAGACCTTAGAAGATAGCACAATTTCCATGATACTGTGAAATCCCTTGGTTAAGTGGGATATTGTTTTGAGGAATTGTCCATTGCAGGGACTCCATTGTCACTATTCATAGCAAGCTTTAGACTTAGGAACTTTTCCTCCCCTTCGGCTTTTCCTTTTTTTTTAGTAACTGACCTATGCTAAGGTTCATTGCACATTGTAAAGCCAAATCCAACAACTAAATGGAGTCCAAGATTGTTGTTTGAACCTACAGCCGGTGCATAACAACTTCCCATCCTAGGAACTCCATTTCAAGATCCAACTTCCATGCTTTGTGTCTTTGCTTTGTATTTTCTGTAAGACCGCCTTGTGATTCTAGCAAATCACATCAAACTACTGAAGTATCTAAGCCCTGTCATGACCTGACATCCGAGAGACCTTGGGATAGTGTTCTGCAATTTGATTGTGGGAGATTGTCTTTCAAGAGAGGTAGTGCACCTATGCACTGCCTGTGTTGAGAAGTGCATAAAAACACCATCAACAGACCCTACATGTCGGGTGATTTTCATTATAGAGGAGATCATGTTGATTGATTTCTTACAAAAGGATGGATATGATGAATCTAGGAGCACTATTTGTACACATGATGGGCTTTTCGTAGCTCCCATCAATTGCATCACCTTGTTAGTCCTATTTGGGCCTAGAATTGTAAATGCACTTTTTGATATCATCCTAGGGTCTGTACTATTGAGGGTGAAACTGGGTGTTCCCTAGTTGGTTACCATGAATGGAGTTCCTTTGATAGTCCATAAGTGCCTAAAGTTTTCCCATGAGGGTTCAGTGCATGTAGTCCATGACACCAGTTACAAACTGACGATTGCGCATGGGGGAGCTACTCACTGGATCACTTCTAGCCTGCCCCTGTGGGTTTGCTTCCTCCTAGGGTGGATCTCCTGTACCAAACCTATGTGAAGTACAAGAGTGGGGTCATAACACCAAAGGTGAGATACCCTCCTTCTCCCTATTCCATTTTGCATAAAGCTTTCACAAAGGTAGAAAATGAGGTTTCCTTGGCTTGAAAAAGGGAGAAGAAGTTTGCACAAGGCTCTTCTTCCTCCTCTTCCACTTTCCCACCCGTTGCTTCCTCTTTCCCTACTACAGCTCCATCGACTCCTACTCCTAGGTGTTTACTAGAGAGTCTGATGGTGCCCGCTTGGAAAAATCCCAAGCGCCTAACATTTGAACTTCTTGTCTCACCCACGGTGCCTTGATTCATTTTGTATGGTAAGGGGAAGGGTCCTCATGGAGCATCCTCTATGTCTCATCCTTTGTGAGCTCCTACTGCTCCTACCTATAAGGTAGTGAATGGGAAGAGACCTGTCATTGAGGCACTCAAGCCTACTCACCCTAATGTTGTTCTATCATCCTATCAATATCTTCCTCTTGTTCTCATCTAGGAGTCCCTCCCTTTGCTGGAAATAATTGTGATGGATACTCTAATGGTTGAATAGTAGTCCTTTGTCCCTTCTCCGGCTATAGTCTCTAGCTCCTGGAGCCATAAAAACTACCTTGCATGTAAGTGCAAGCATCAGAGGAAGGCTTTGGCCACTGAGCAGGCCACCTTGCAAAAGAAGGAAGAGGATCCAACACCTATTGCTTTGACATCTTCTACTATGTCCTCCTCTTTCATCCTCTTTGCTTTACTTCCTTCAACCTCAATCTTGATTCCAGATCCTGTCACAAGCATGAAAGATCCTCACACAAAGAGGGTGCAAGTATTCATTACTCCTTCAGTTGAGCCTCCCCTTCTAATGTCCTTTCTAAACATCCTGGTGTTCTCAAAACCCATGGACATGTCAAATACCTTGATGCTAGTGGTTTTCTCCTATTCCTCCACACCCCCTACTTCATCTGTGGAGACCTCACATCCCCCAATGAAGTGAAAGATGGAGGATGACCTTGCTAGCAATGGGGGTCAAAAGAAGGGTTTTCCTTCTTTGGAGGTTGGTTCTACGTTGGCTTGTGTAGTCCTAGTGACAGAGGAAGCCCTAATGTCCCTAGAGTTTGTCACTTCTCTTAAGTTGTTTGGTGACCCTAGCAGTGGATCTCGAGTGTTGCCTCCCTCACTTGCTGAGTTGATACATGCACTCCTATGAAGTGCATGTTCAATTTTTTGGATGAGGTCCCAAACCTATCAGTTATTTTTGCAAAATCGTTGAAATTTATCCCATAGGAACTGAGTGGAGAAGACCTCGAGGTGCCTTATTCCTTGGCTCTTATTGTAGGAGGGTTGAAGGGTTCCCCCCTTGATATTCCACCCTTGTAGGCTCATCTTCCCTCCCTATACAATGATCTATATTGGGAGAACGACGACCTCTTAGTTGATGAGGACTAGGGGGTGCCTCTTCTTTATCTATAGATTAGATTGTGTGTGTGTGTGTAATGTGTTCTCTCGTGCTTGTTTTATATGTTCCTAGATGACCCTTGTCACCCTCGTAGGTGCTTGGATATAGAATTTTTTTTGTGTTGTAAAAAATCTTCTATTTGTCACATCATTATTCTCTTTGTCATGTATTGATTTTCCACAATTGGGGACAATGCAAAGTGTTGGGGGAATTTAGGCCTCCCTTCCATGTTGGCCTAATTTTTTATTTCACTTTGTCTTCATGTGCCTTCTTCACATGGCCTGATATAGTAGGGGGTTGATGACAATTCATTTATATACTATTAATATACTTATTTATATTTATGAGCATCTTTAACCCTGAAATATTGGATCACCCCTATCTCTTGTTCATTATGTTATTGTCTCTTCTTTCTTTGCATCTTTCTCTCTTGCTTAGTTTGTGATGTTGTGGTGCTTATGTGTTGTTCTTCATGTGTACGACAACATTACCATGGTTACATCTCGCCATGTTCTGTGGGCCACAACATCGTGTGGCTTTGTGCTTGGAATGTGCCATCCTAAGGGGGGGCTCTCATACTGCTTTGATTTTCAAAATTTGCATTTGGTGGCCAACGAATCCCTTATCGAAATATAAATTTTTCAAAAAATCACATTCCTTAACAAGGACCCCTAGCAAAATACTTTTCCTTCGTCATGGGTTCGTAAAGAAAAACTACTTTCCTCTAAGGAGGGAGCACCTTTTCTTGCAGGAAAGGTTATGACTTCCCCCTTGCGAGGGGGCTTTCTTCCTTTTGAATTCCTTGATGAAGTGAAAATGTTTCAAAAGGATTCCTTGATGTTGAATCAATTTGCAAAAAATACTCTTACACTTTCAAACAAAGCATCCCTTGAGTGGACCCCTTTTCTTTTGAAGGGGTCCTGAGGGACCCCTTTGAAAGCTCTTCCTTCAATTTTTTATTTTCCATGTGACTATTTGATTGCTTTCCTGCATGGATTTTTGTTTTCTAACATGTTTTGTCTATGGATTAACATGTTGCTTTGCAAGTGCGCTTGTGAAGCTACTTTCCAATTCGAGTCTACAGAGTCCCTCATATCATGCTTCCCTCAGGAGAGAGTGCCTATGGAGCCATTTTCCTGACCTACGCTTTCAAGCATGCTAGATTGTGGTTTGCTTCCTTGATGGCTAGGTATACTTTCTTGGAACTCTTTAAATCTAATTTATTGAACACTCATTGGCACTCATGTTCCCTAAAGTGGGGGGGAAATGTAGAGGAGTGAATTTGCACCCTCCTGCAAATTCCTTTGTTACATCCTTCACCTTAGAAAAATAATTTGAATCTAACCATGTAATTTCACATCACCCATCCATACTCCATCCACTTGGTGATTTTTTATAGTGTTAGTGGGAGAATTTTTGTCGGGGACACATGTGCGGCACACGGACATCTGTGTGGCATGTTGTCGGCCTAACAAGATTCTTTCCTCTAGAATCTATAGAGGAATTACGTTCTCCATTTGCGACGAAGCATAACACCCTTGTGCCCTTCAATCAACCTTTGAACAACTATTTCCCTCCTAATTGACCTTCAAATGGCTATTGTTCACTCTCATTCACACTCTTGGCATCTCTACACACTTTGGACACAATTCTTGAGCAACATTCTCACATCCTTGAGATACTTGTTGCACTATTGGCTTCACGATTCCAACATCACACATTCTTCACATCTACCATAGAAGCTGCAACTTGGTGTCTTGTGAGACCTTCTTCAATGTTGTTGTGGCCATATTGACTTTGCCATAGTTGTAGACTTGAATTCCTCTCTCATTAGCCTTAAGTGCCTTTGGTCGAGGGTGGCATTGTTTGCTTACTATTACATTGTTGTTGGATTTGAGTAGCATAGTATTTCTTGCAGTGTTCAATATTTTCCATTCCAACATATTTTCTTTATCGCATTTCTACTCCTTTATCTATCTAACTGTCCATGGAGGTGGAAACACCAAAACAGCGATTTGACTGCGGCAAGCCCCTAAATAGCCCCAACATTTTTCCCTACTTTATTGTGTGTAGGTACTTGTTTGTGTGGAGATTGCAGAGAACTGGACCCTTCATGAGTTTATTTATATCACCTTTCACTCTTATCAATTTCATATCATCTCTCTTGTTATTTCAGTCATTTTGTTATTTACCATTTTAGTCATCACTCTAAACCTCAACTACTAGACTATCAGTAGGTTTTTAGTAGTCCTTGTTTGTACTTTTTCACTATATGTCCATACGAACAACAATGCATCTATGAGACACCAATGCATTGCATTGTTGTCCCTTTCTCGCACAGCTATCCTCTGGTAGAGAGTTGATAAAGTTATGATTGGGAATCCAAAAACCTATTCGTTTAGCCTCATTAAAACTCTTGGGTTAGCAAAGTGGTAGAAGCGCTGAGAGTGCTCTTCATTCTCTATCCCTAGCATTAAACACTTGTCTAACTTGAAGTAGATTAGGGCAACCTTCAACTCTCGGCTCTCCATGACCTGGAGTCGTTGAGTGGTCAATCCACCTCCTCTATAGTTCCTATGGTGAAAAACATGCATAGAAAAGAAAAAAATTGAATGAAATCTTCAAGGATACCTTGAAAAAAGTAGTGTTGATGGTTTTAGTTGTGTTTTCATGATAAATGCACAAATATGCCACATAGGACCAATAACAAGGGAACAACTAGTTGATTTGGACATGACTAGCAAGTTAATCTCTAGGATTAAAAGAAATCTCCCTAACTATTCTAACTTATAACTAATTTATGTGGGGTGAAAAGAGAATAAGTTCTAAAATTAATTAATAGAAATTAAAAGGCCATAATCCATAATATAATTCCTTCAATATTCAAGGAATTTTTTGTAACTTATAGTTTAATAGTCAATAACTATCAAGTAAAAAACACACATATGCATCAAATGAGCTCATGTAAAAAAATATGAGCATACATGATATTCATTATTATGTTATATTCTTCATCATGCTTATATAATTTTATCATTTCCTCTAGTTTCTTGGATCCTTAACATGCAACCAACTTGGAGGGGTATATATTATTACTAGTATTTTTCATGAGTTTGATAATAATGATATAGTTATGATCACTTTCTAATCCCAGATAGATCTTCATTGCCCTATCTAGGTAGAGTCATGTTACCATAATATCTACATTATCATAATCCCTCACATATTCAGAACTTTGTCTCACTTTATATTTTAATGGAGTGCTAAAGACAATAAAAGCTTAAGAATGGTCAATTATTTTACATGGACTAGATATCCTTTTATTATATGAAAATATTTTATTTTACATGCTAACTATTGTTTTACTTTAACATGTAACCATTTAGTAGTTCACATTCACATTAAATTTAGGCGTAAATTAATGGTGATAATTAAATATCCATACCCTTTTCCATTATGTCTTGGGCCCATTTCGAATGGGGTATCATAAATGTTATAATTATCTTACAAGTTACACATTCATGTGTAAACTTAGCTCATATTTTGATCTTTATAATTAATAATCCCTAAAGTGTTATCCTTGGTCCCCAAATTTACTATTATCCACACTATATCAAATTCCTAGGTGCAAACTTAACTTAGATTAGTTCTATAGTCATGAATTCCTATAACTTTTAAAATTTAAAATTTAATTCTCTTCTTTTCGGCCATTTTATAGTCATTGTGAGTTGACCTAGCACACATTATGTTGATTTGTGTGTTTTTATTGAAAGGACATACATTCACTCATTTAAAAATCTAGGAATGTGGAAGATCATATTCATTGTGAAAATAACATCTAGATCTAAGAGATTATAGGGGAATCACATGTGACATCATCCTAGGTTTATTGCACACTTGTTTTTTTGTCAAATGTTACCTCAAAGTAATAAATCTAGTTTATTTGGGGGTCCAACCTATGATAACATGTACCTTGTGATTAAAAAAATCCCCAAAGGTGTCTATAAATAGTTCCATCCCTTACAAGTATTTAAATATCAAAGATTATGGTGAGCATGATTCAATAGTTTTATTTTATTAAATTAAATTTACACATCACAAACTTTTAGATCTGTACATAAGATTAAATTAGTAGTTGTAAGGACCAAGTCCACACTCGTGTAGGTGATCTAGGGCGATTAAAGGAAATCCATGCATACACTACTAGTACCAAATATTCATAGATATAATTGTTAATAAAACTATATACATAAAATTGTAAATAAAAGGATATCCATTAAGTAAAAATAAGAGATATTTCCTACATTAATTTTGCAAAGAAGAATAATGAGATATTAGATCTTTAAAAAAATTGCTGCACATAAATTATCACATTTGAATGAATGAGAATACAAAAATAATATAAAAGAAGACTAACAAACATATACCCTGAGAAAACCCTTTTGAGAAAAACCTAGCCTTTGAAGCACTAAACTAAAGTATTTCTAGCAACAATAATCATAATACAATATCAAAATCAAAGCCTTGGCATGGAGATCAACACCTTACTCCTTTGGATAAAATTCAATAGCATGGCCATTGTAATACAAGGTTTCTCTCTTGACCTAAACCAAGCATCTAATATATAGGAGAGCCCAAAAGCCAAAAAACTGCAAGTGGTTTTTAGAAACCATGTAAACCTCTCCAATTATGACATCTAATTTTTTGTCATTGTTAGCCTAGCTTTGTGTTGGTTAAATATGGCCTTCACTAGGTTTCTTATGTTGATTAAAAATTCTTGTTCATGTCTAGGGCCTTCAAATATTTCAAAAGAAAAGTATTCAAAAGGAGAATTGATAAAGTGTCTTATATCCATTATATAAGGTTAGTAGGAGAGTCCTTCTACCTTTAAAAGATGTCTTATCATGCTAAGGTTTAAATTTATTGACTTTGTTAACTCCATGTTGTATGTATTTGGAGGGAATTTTGTTTTTGAGTATGAGTCATGTCAGGTTTATGCCAAATCATTAGGGTTTCCTCAATGATTTGAGTCTTTTCATAAGACTAAGCAACTTGCATGATATAGTCAACACTGTTAAGGATGCAACAAGGGGTTGTAAGGAATATCATGTAGCATTATTTTCCCCATTGCTTTTAGTTTCATCGTGAAAGACATCTTGTAATAGAGGCAAAATCACATTCTTTATAGGAAAATAATTGTAGATGTTAGAGAAAATACATAAATATGGATAGAGTAGTATCATTGATCTAGATTGTAGGCTTATAGGGATGCACCTTTATGACAGTTTGTTCAAGGCTATACCCTTTGATATCAAAGGGGAAACTCAAAGAAGATTTCAATATTAGGCTTGAGGAAATTCAAATTTTAGATATCAAGTTTTTGTGTGATTGTTCAAAACCTACAATTGATGTTCTTTAGTAGGACAACAAAGATGCACTATTTAGAGTCAAGGGAAAAGATAAAATAACAACTTATTAAGCCCCACGCCAAGTTAAAGGGAAGAGTTGAAAAATGTCTTCTTTTGAAATTTTTGAGCATTTTAGTCACGTCACATGAGAGTTTTTAGGATTTGGTTGAATGTTGGAGTCTTTCTCTAAGCTTGGCATAGAAGTTCATGGCTACACCTAGCCGCCTCATTCCAGAAGAATATGACACATTTCAAATCAGAGATGAATGCATGGAATGTAGTAGGATATGTTGGAATTGTTGTCATTGATGTCAAAGGGTAGTTATGATGGTCATCGATGTCAGTTGACTAACTCAGGAAGATTGTTTGTAGTTGCTAGTACAGGTTCTAAACAGTTGCAAATATTGTCAAGCAAAATTGCAAAAGTTGGTCAGATGTTGCACACTCTTGATGCAAGCTATTCCGAAAGGTTGTAGAGGAAACAAATGGTAGATATGATATGGCTCTTTTGAGTTCTTTTTAGAAGTATGATTTGCAGGTTTAGATGATGCATAGTGAGCTCAAAATTAAATTATCTTTGCTTTCTAGTCTAGCCAGGGTTTTGTAGAAAAACCCTAAGGGCTTCAATCATGTCTTCACACAATGTTTATTTTCCACATTGACTAGAAATCACTGGTAACTGGTTGCTTAAGTCATAACTTAAGTCTTACGGGTCATTGTGTTATCGGTCCTGCTCATCCTAGTAATTACCAGCTCAGTGGTGTGTTAAAGACTTTTTTTCCTAAGGCTGGTGCCTAAGTCTTTAGCCTAGCTTGTTCAATGGTGGTGATCAGAGATTGAAGATTAGGTGGCTCCCGTGCACTCGCAAGAATTTATAGCTGATGTCAACTCTTGGCTGTAGAATCACAAAATCTTTTCACATGTCCAATGGGACCAAGCACAAAGCTCTTTGCTTTGGAAGATCGACAGTCAATGCAAAGGGTGTTAGAGATCGATGACTGATGAAGCATCACATTTCCAAGTCTTTCTAACATCGCAATAACTGTGATAGCACAAATTGGCGACAAGTTTCAAAAGACGATTGCGTTGCACATAGTTCATATGTATCGCATATTTCGTTCTACAAGCACAAAGCTAAAATGTGTTAGGCAAATAGTGTGTGATAAATATCAAGAGTGTGAGTTGAAGGTAAAGATCAGATAGTTTCGCTATTCTGCGAAAAGGATCATGGGTCCATGTTTTGGCTCTACAAAAATATGGTATGTCAACACATGTCCATGGTGACGGGTGGCAATCAATTATTGCATCGTATAGCTCCTATACATCGTATATCATTCTTCAAGAATGAATAAAGAACATGCTAAGCATATGGTTTGTAATAGAAATCAACATTGCAAATTTAAAGAGAGATTGATCTATCAGTTGTGTTTTAAAGTTGAGGTATCTACATATCAATGAAGACCATTAGATTATGGCGACAAAGGCAAGATCAACTGTCGATATTCAAAGTGAGTAAACAACTACTTCCTGAAGATAAAATTTGATGGGCAGTTACAAAGTTGGTTGATTTAAATGTATTTCTAAAAAATCATAAAAGTGACGGTTTTCAAGGGATTGCAAAGCGGTTAGGGTTTGTGTAGCTAGGGAAATAGTTACTGTCGTGGTTAGAATGGTGGCGTGAGTGGATGCTAAATATGAAATTCTAACATATTATGTATATAGTGGAGATGTAAATGCAGATTATGGGTATACACAGAGGCTATTGAATTGATCATGTTTTAGGTTGGTGGCAGAGTATATGGTGATAGACGAAAAGCTATCAAGGTGATGATCTTTCTAAGAGTAAACTGAGAGAGGTGAAGAGCAAAGGAAGAGAATCTAGATCAATGAATTGAAAAGGTGATTCTCAGGCCGAAGAAGAATCAGTATTAGCATATATGAACTTGTAATGTTGTAGAGGTTGGTGCCTCAAAAAGATTGAGTTGGTGCTCAATTAGGTGTGTAGTTTACCTTGAGGTTGGTGCCTCAAAACATTGTCTTTGGTGTGTAGTGTACCTGGAGGTTGGTGCCTCAAAATATTGTCTTTAAGTGTCAATGTACATGTAAGTTGGAGCTTACAAAACATATGCAATATATTTTATTGTGAGGCTGGATTAGGAAAGTAGATCCTGGCAACTATTCTCACCGTGGTTTTCCTACATTGGGTTTTCCACGTATATCTAGTGTTTTCTTTATCTGTGATGTTTTTACATGATCTTTAATCTTGTCTGCCAATTTAATTTGGTAAAATTTGGATACATTTATTCACCCCCCTCTCAGTGTTCTTTCAATAGGATAAGAGGAAAACTTAAATCGAAGGTGTTTTGAGGAGCTCATGTAACTGGTAAGATTTTCAATGGGACTGTATGTGGACCAAAGCCACCTCTTATTGGCACAAACATGGTAGATCAAATGGATCTTCTCATGCAAAAATTGAAGATGCTAGTTGGTGAATTTTCTTTTAGTATAAGTTCATTCAAACGTCTCTTTGAATAGGCCACAAACAATCCAGAGGACAACAAGTTTCAACCACAAATGCAAAAAATAGAAAATGAGATTGATGAGAAGAAACTAAAAATGAAAATCTTGGAGTAGTCTGTTAACTTGAGTAATTTATCTGCCAACAATTTGTCTCAGTTAAGAAGCAAGGTGTTTGTGCTGCAAGAACATAACGACACAGTCAAGAAGGATATAGAAAATCTAATTTTTGTTGTTATAATTTTGTTTTTTGGTTTTAGCTTTTGCCTGCATGCATATGAGGCTGTCATTTGGAAAATGAACTTGTTTAGATTACTTTCAAAGTCGTGGATTAGTGTCTTCCAATGTGAATAATGCTCTAGTTTCAAGCTATGCAGAGATAAGATCATTGTCTTTGCAGATAATCTCTTTGTTCTCACAGAAAATGCATTGAAACTCAGGAAGCCTATGATTTAGGAAGCAGCCAGTCACAGTGAAAGAACAGGGATTTTGTACGCATTCAAGCACAGTCCAGATGTTAATACTACATTCTTTTCGAAAGCAAGGAGACTAATTCTTTCAAGATTGCTGCTATATAGCCCAGGAAATACCCAACCATTAGTTGCAGGTTGTAGCGGCCAAAAAATTTGGGGATTCAAGTGCTGAAGAGTTATTTTTCAAGTTGTGGTGATACTAGAGGTATTGACTGTTGGAGGAGTTTTTGTTGATTTAAAATGTCTCAGATCAGGTTACAGATTGGCTTGAGCAAACAAGGGAAGAAAACTAAGCATAAAAAGAAATAACTATTGCAAGAAATCGTGTGGAAGCGTGTGAATGATGAATCAGAAACGTATGCTCGTATTACAGTTACTGTTTTTTTTTCATAAGCTTGTTGCCCATGTAGAAGCTGCTCAGTTATCAGTAGATTAGAAAATACAAAAGGAGGTCGTGCATGCATCAAATGCTGGAGAAATGTTTCTTTTGTAGCTGTCGATGTCAATGCTGAAAGGGATCATGAAGACTGTGATCACAATGAACAAAGGGTAGAAGACCTCAAGCATGAAGGAAGACAATGTTTTGATTACAAAGATGCTTAGAAGGGCAGTGACAGTCAAAGAGTGAAGTACACAGTTTAAGAGTAGTCAATAGTGAGAAATACTATGCTTGAACCCTTGTGAAACCTACGCAAGAAATAAACGAGTATGCAGGGACAGTCATGGCATCATAAGTGACAGTCCATAGGGCTGAAAGATCACCATTCCGTGAAATTAAAAAGTGGACAGTCATAACTTCATGACTGTGATGAATATGACTGAATGCAAATCATTCACTACTATGAATCTACTTCCAAGCGAGGAAGGATGAAACCATTTCTTTATCAATATGGAAAAATTAAAAGCAATCATCTTATGATGAAAGGTTCTCCAAACGCACTCTTTGTACTGATGATCAGATAGACTATGTTGGATGCAACTGAAGTTAAGTCTCTCATCTTTCAAGGTTTTTTTGACTGTGGAAGACACCTTGAACATATACTTTTCAAGTTTATCATTTATGTGATATCTTATAGGGTAATTGCACAGTTGCAGTAGTTCAGTAATGGTGGGCTCATCGTGAAAGGACTATACATGAACAGACTATGCATGAGTAAAGAACAAAGAAAAGAAGCATATTTGGTAGAAATGGCAGGGGATAACCTTCAAAAGTTGGGGATCCAACTGCACATCAAAGAGGTGCAACTGATACTAACTTTCAAGGAAACTTTGCAATGACACAGGGACAACATGGTGTTCAATGATTAGCATTATGACTGAAGACCTTATGCACAGCCAATCATCATAATGATGAGACCGTAGACAGAGGCGTGCCTTTATTCACTCATAGTCTGAGTTCGCTGACCAAAGAATATGATGAGTTTTTATGACTCATGAATAATCAACAGTCCTTAGTAGGCAATGACAATGGGCAGTGTTACAGAGGGACAAAGTATAGTCAGTCATAGGGAACTATGACTTGTGAAAACATAGTTTTTCTTACAAAGAGCGACAGTCCTAAATGTTTAAAAGAATGCCTATTAGGAATAGTGAGAGCAGTGGATAAAACTGTGATGAATAAAAGGGATTGCTCACGAATAATGACAAGCCTATAAGTTGTGGTTATTGGGAAAGATGTGAGAATTTTAGTGTGACGATTGGAAAATAGGTTTTGAAAGCCCTAATTTGACCAATGAGTACATTGAGATTATGGTTTTAAATGACAGTTTCAAGGCAGTGACAAGATTGTTGAAGGAGGTAGGTAGGCAAAGTTATCTGAATGTAGCACAGAGGATTTGATAATTAGAAGATGACCAGAGAAAGAGCAGTCCTTTATGATGTCAAATATAAGTGATAGGACAAAGGGGGTTATTTCTAGAAGTCACAATGAACAAGCATGAACAGGTAACGATATAGGCAGAAGACACTATGGTTTCAATACCAGAGAAAGGACAACATTCAAATCAAGGGACAATCCTATGAATGAAAAATCAAATTCTACATGTCTTAATATAAGGCAGTAGCATAGGTTAGATTAGGTGAAGTTTCAAGGGAACCAACCCTCTCTACAGGTTGGTCTCCAACATTTGAGCCCATACTCAAGGAGATCATCCCATGTTTCACAAGGTGCCTAAGTGATTTTATCAGCTCAACAAGGGTACACATTTTAGTGATAACAGTCAAAAATTATAATTCCTATGTTTCATGATGAGTCTCTAGGCTAATTTTAGAATATTATTCTCACTTCTCATAGCCTACCCACCAAATTGGGTGCCCCACTATGGCATGATTCTCTTATTCAACGATGGTTTATGGCATGCATAATAGATTGTCATAATCTTGGTCAATATTCCAACTCCACTTTATAACTCCCTATAGGGGAGAGGGCCCAATAGTGGTGCAAGTACCAATAGTTGTCATAGTACATGTACATTTAAAGTCTAATATTTTAAAAGTATGAAACTAGTAATTGTAAGAGAGGACCCAATAGTTGAACAAAATATGCCAATTACATTCAAAAAACAACAAATCATATGATGTCGCATTGACACGCTAAAAACATGACTTAATGCACCACTATTGGTCTAACTTTTTTAGGGGGTTTATTATGACCCATCAACAAAAAGTATGTTGATGACACCTCTTTTCTTGGTCTATACAGGTGAAACGAAATATTTAAATTGTCCATGTCTCTGGCCACTTGGGGATATAATCTTTTAACGTCAATGTTGCATGTTCATTGCTATGTCGACCCATAAAGTTAGGGTGCACCACTATCAGGCCCTCTCCACTAATCATGCTCTTACATGCATCATAGAATCTATCATAAGTAACCTGCACATCTTAAATGTTATAAGATGATCTTAAATACATGATGACATTATACGATCTTACAACTTCTTATACACATCCTAAGATAGTTGACATGTAACCAAAAATTTGACTTCAAAGTGAGATGCCCTATTTCCCTTATGAGGATAAAATAATTAATAGAAATAAATAAATAATTAATTAAAAAAAAAAAACTTATAAGGTGTATGATACACCTAATCCTAACATTCTCTCGCTTGTCATATAGCTTGCAAGGAAAAAGGGAAACATAAACAAATCTATAAACTATCCACCAAGGTTATAAACACAATACACTAAATGAACTCCACTATGCTCTTAGGCTTCAATAAATCATCTACAATATTCACCAAGTGAACCATAACAATGCTACAACTTGGCTACTTAGAGTGACCTATAACAATATTACCACTTGTGTTGTAAATGACTTAGAGCAACACTATTGCTTCAACTTGATAAAAACATAGAAGTACAAACTCCTCCAAAATAGGTTTGAGAATATGTTATAACTTATATACTCACCTCAATGGCTATAACAATAACCGCAATTAGTTGTACACATCTAACTAACTATACCATAACATAGGACAAACATACACATTGATAAACCTCCCACTATCCTCGTATCTAGCCCAATCCATAAATTTAAGTTCTTGTATATCCACTATCCTATTCAAGGTCCATCTTCCCTAGTAACAAACACACACATGCAAAAAAACTAAATACCCTCAATACCACTATCCAATGAAATTTATCCAATATGAACACATATACCTCCCTAAGCCTCCCATCATAAGGGAAATGTTTGGTTTGGCGCTAACCATAGCATCCAAAAGTCCACCAACAACACTCACATAAAGAGCATGGCTTAGGACCTAAAACCATCTTCCAATGTCAAAGAACACACAATTACCTAAAAAATTGTAACCAAATTGCTATAATACAAAGCATAGTTCATTTTTTGTTCACTTTCTTACCCCTTATATTTGTATCTCTCCCAAGTTCTCCACACCACAAAAGATAAATATTAAAGAGATCACATATTGTTACTAAAAAATGAAGTGTAATATTGGTCAATAAATGATCACAAACATAGTGATTAGAATAGCTCAACATAAATTCCAACTCTATTGCTATACAAATTAAACCTCTAAGAAAAAATAAAAAACCATAGAGAGAAAACTTGTAAATTATATCATGTCAATCTATCATCAACATTGAGTGCTCTAATTATGACAAGTAAGATCTCCACATCCAAAACCCCAATTATTTTTATCTCAACATCTAACTATCAACCCCAAAGTCAATTATCACAATAATATCAAGAAATTGAAAATATGCAAGTCTCATCAATTGAAGGAAGACCAAACTAACATCCATTCCCATAAGTAAGGAATATTCTAAAACCACATTTAACCATCCCCTACATCCTTGATAATGACCTAAAAAACTCATGCATAGAAAAAAATAAGAGACCAAAATCATGCCAAGTACTGAAAAAACTAGCCTTGGAACTAACACCCACAACTTGAGGTTCATTCCCAAGAGAAGACAAAACACAAAATAGAATGTATCTGAGAAACTAGGTGGAAAATACCTATAATATGTGTAATCCACTAAATAGTAAGTTAGCAAATAGAATAAACAAATAATGTCCTATTAAGGATTTAGTCCTTGGGATTAGGTAGCACTCGAGATTAGTTGGTACATATCAGTTGCCGATGGTTGGTGTTTTGAACCGACGCCAGTTAATTATTTATTTGGTTGTGTAGTTCGTAGTCAGTAACATTGCTATGGTGATGTAATATTGCAAGTACATGAATAAAGATTTCAATGCTTCATATACATTTGTTCTGTAAATGCTTTAGATGCTTAATGATATTGTTTATCTAGTGTACTTTTGTAGCGTATTGAATTGCCATTAGTGGAGTAAACATTTGGCGTCGTTGCCTGAGCGGACTAGGGACTCACTCGTCATGGTAGCGTGATGGGTCTTCTGAAAGAGGAGCCTATGAATAGCAATAAGGAAAGGGAAGATCTATTGACTAAGGATCTTGTCAATTTGTGGAAGATATCTTTACAAGATCACATACGCAAGGAATCCCGCAGGCGGGAGATCCCCGAGGAAGTTATCTGGGATCGGTTGGAAGTGAATGACGAAGTGGATCATCTCTTGAATCGTATGCCCATATTATTGGCCCATCATTTTATTATTCTCCAAGACTTGCGAGAAGAAGAGGATCAAGAACGCCGAAGGTAGCAAATACTGCAGCGTTACGAAGAGCGAACCAAATGCGAAGAAGAAGAATGAGACACTAGCCGACACCATACATCTGGTAGTCAGCAATGATCGCCTGAACAACTAATAAATGCCTATACAGTTGAACAAAGACAAGAATCGAGTATCTGACAGGCACGATACTCAGGAAGAGAAAGTTCAGCAATCACTTAAGTTGCAAGAACAAGAAAATCGGCAAAGACAACTGAAGCAGGCTGGTAAGGAACTGGATGAGGATTTAATTGAACTCAATCAGAGTATTAAAAGAACATATGACAATCTGACAAGAATAGACACATCTCTTGGAAGAGCGCACCAAATTTTGCGAAGAGGAAGGGATGAAGAACCCTTCGGCACCTCGTGTATAGGAAGATATGATCCTTATGAGAATGAAGATGAACTGAGTAGTAGCCGTTTTTGGGAGTTGTCCTTATCAGACGAAGACGAATGCCTGACGAGTGGAAGATCATAGCCCAGTATCCTGAGGAGGAGAGTGTATGAAATGAAGCCCCAGGAGACTCACGGTGTCGCATATGCTGATGGACGACATGGGAGTGATTCGTATGTGGCCGAGAGTGTGAGTGATGCACCAAGATGTAGCAAAGAAACCAATCTAATCGGGTCCAACACACAAGGAGGACAGCAGGGAAAGATGGTTCATCTGGAGCGGCAAAAACTGCCAAAGTTCATGGGGAATGGGTCTGAAGATCCCATATAGCACTGTAAGACATGCGAGACTATCTAGATAGCTAGTGGACAGGATGATCTCGACTAGTGGCTGAAAGCATTTCTAGCGACACTCAAAGAGAGTGCCATTGATTGGTACTCATAATAGGACCAAGCACAGAGAGCTACATGGAGGGTATTAAAGCAAGCTTTCTAAGAAGAGTTCAAACTCCTACGGGATGATAGCAAGATTGTCATGGAGATATATAATACTAAACAAGGAAAGCACGAGGGTATGCGGACCTACAATCAAAAATTAAAAGACTTGATAGGAAAGCTTGAGGTGCAGCTAACAGATGGTCTAAAGAAATGATGGTTTATTGAAGGGTTGATTCCCTCACTTCAGTGAAAAATGAAAGTGGCACCACCATCCTCGTACACTGAAGCATATAATCGGGCGATGGACATTGAAAGTGAGAACAAGACATCTTCGAAGGGGAAGACGAAAGATGACGAAGAGAGTGCAAAGGAAAGCAAAGATGAATCAACAACTGTACAAGCTCTTCGTTGGGACATGATGCGGATGATGAAAGAACTAAAAGCCGACAAGGAAGGTTCCAAGGAGGCAAATGAATTATGGTGTACTGAATGCAAGATAGAAGGTCATACAAAGGCGAATTGCTCGAAAAAATTACTCTGTGACATCTGCCAAGTTATGGGATACTCCTTCAAGGAGTGCCCATACAACTTGAAAACAAGGAGTTCACAAGTGTTCTTCACACAAGGAGAACAGTCAACCCCTCTAACCACACCGCCAAAACTGCAAAGCAACAATGCATCCCTTGGCAACTACCATAACAATCGGAGAAATATATACGCCAAGAAGAAAAATTCAGTACAATAGCAAAGGATGACCCATGATCCAATGCCGAAAGTGTAATGAATGGGGCCACTTCGTGAGGGATTTCCAAAGCGGCCAAGGCACTGGGGGAAAGCTATGCAAATGGTGTGGATCGGGTGATCATGAAGACACCGATTGTTCAAAGCAAAAAGGTATCAATATGTTGGAGATAGTCGATGAAGAAGTCTTGGAAATAACAAGGGTGTAGTTGAAGAAGGAAAATTATCCAAACCCTCGTATGGAGAAAGAAAGACTCCAGGAAGCCAAGACAAAAGTAGAAGAGGCAATGATGAATGAACGCAGAAATTCTAAACCTACTAGTACATTGCTACAATTGGAGTCAGAGAAGAACATAGTACGAAAGGTGCTTCACACAATCGTACCAATCAAGGTAACTAACCTTTTGCAAACGATGCCTCATCTAAGAGTAGCACTTACAAATGTTATTGAAGATAATCTTTAGAAGGGTCCACCAGAACGAATGCTAGAACTAGTAGCTGAGACCACGGACCCAATGCTACTCACAGTAAGTATCAAGAGGAAACCCGCCATCATCGAGATGAAAATTTTGGGAATGAAATTATCTAACACCATCGTCAACGGAGGATCGAGAGTAAACGTACTGCCAAAGGAAACATGGAAGTGTTTGGGTAAACTGACTCTCTGGCCCTCGACATTCCACCTCGTAGGAGCAGATCAGCATGGCATCAAACCCTTAGGTACACTAATGGCACAAAAAGTCTTGATCGACACGTAGCTATTTTTGCTAAATTTCGTCGTCATCCCACTGGAGAAAAAGGCGTATGATGCATTACTCGGATGGGGATGGTTGATTGCTGCCAAGGAAAACCACAACTGGAAGATGAATATGTTCTCAACCGAGAGTTAGGGGAGGAAGTATATTATTGATCTAAAGAACTGAGTGATCAGTGAAGATCTGGTGTCTTTAGGATCTGAATTGAGAGAAGAATTAGATGTTGATGACGAAAGAAAACTAATGGAGTCGAACGAGGAAGGTGTACTAGAGATTGGGAGTTGCTTGGAGGACGAGACCAATTCGCTGAACAAACTATTTCACTAGCAGATGGAAGATTATGAAGTCTTTCACCCTGATTGCAAGATGCTACAAGTCAAGGAGGGGGAAGCAGAAGAGGACAAAGGCTCGACCAATGAAACATTTCCTCTAGAGTATGGTAAGTATAAGGAAGGTACAACAGAATTGGATGAGATGCCAGCACACAAGTTTGAATGGGACAAAATCATCAAGTATGAGGAGCCAATGTTGAAGAAGGTAAACCTTGGGGAACCAGAAAAACCTAAGGAAATTCTTGTGGGTGATGATTGGGACCCCGTATTGAAGGTGACAACATTCAAAATCTTGATGGATTATAAAGATGCCTTTGCCTGGACGTATAAAGATCTAAAAGGCATACCACCAGAGTTATGCATACATAGGATCCCTCTCATATCAGGAGCCCAGCTCGTACGGAAGAGACCGTATAGAATGAATAAAAATTATGCGGCTAAAGTACAAGAGGAGATCAAGAAGATGTTGGAAGTAGGCATCATTTTCAAAGTGGATGTCAACGAGTGGGTATCACTGATTGTCATATCCTTGAAGAAAGAAAAAGAGCAAATTAGAATATGTGTTGACTTTCGGAGTCTAAATGTGGTGACCATCAAAGACCCATTTCCTATTCCCTTCATCGACACAATCCTCAAAGAAGTTGCGGAGCATGAAATGTACTTGTTCCTAGATGGCTTCTCAGGCTACAACAAATCAGTATCGCGGAGGAAGACAAATTGAAGATTACGTTCGTGGTTGAGGATGGGGTGTACGCATACAACCGGAAGTCATTTGGGTTGTGCAATGCGCCAGCCATGTTCCAAAGGATAATACTCCACATTTTTGACAAAATGTCTGTAGGTAATTTCAAAGCCTTCCTCGATGACTAGTCAATTTACAGTGATAAAGAAAAACATTTGAAAGCTTTAGGAAAGTGCATGGAAAGATGTAGAGTAACCCACCTTGCTTTGAATCCTAAGAAATGCAGATTTATGGTGCCACAAGGAAAGCTGCTCAAACACATTGTGTGTAAGGCTGGGTTGAAAACCGATCCTGACAAGGTGTGAGTAATCGTACAAATGGAGGCTCCAGAGAATGACACCGGTGTGAAGTCCTTCCTCGAGCATGTGGGATACTATTGAAGATTTATTAATTTTTTTTCCCAAGTTTCATATCCTCTTGACCTATTGACGAGGAAGAGCCAACCATTCTTATGGGCCGAAGAACAAGAGAAGGCATTCAACGAACTGAAGGACCAATTGATCAACTCACCTATATTGATGTATCTAGACTGGGATAAGGAGTTTCGTGTACATGTGGATGCCTCTAATTTTTCCATTGGAGAAACACTAGCACAAGTGGGAGCACATGGGTTGGACCACCCCGTGTTCTTTGCCAGTCGGCTACTTTCAAGAGCAGAAAGAAATTACAATATGACTAAGCATGAAGCACTAGGAATGCGTACTCCATACAGAAGTTTAGGCACTATCTCCTAGCCACCCCATTCGCCTTTTATGTGGATCATCAAGCCTTAATGTATTTAGTGAACAAGCCAATCATTCAAGGACACGTAAGCAGGTGGCTATTACTGCTTCAAGAGTTTACATTTACCATCATCGTACAACCGGGTAAGAGCCATGTGATTGTTGATCAATTGTCTAGAATCTGGTCGGGCGAACCTACCGAGGGAGGCATGAATGAAGATTTTTCGGATGCACACTTATTTCATATTGCAGTGCTACCCTCGTGGTATGAGAAGATTGGGGAATATTTGTCCACATCCATATTCCAGAAAGAAATTCCACTAGCGAAAAGGCGAAAGCATGTCTTGAAAAGTAAGATGTTCCAGTTGATCAATGGCTTGCTTTACAAGATGGGGCCTGATCAAATCCTCCAGAGATGTGTTATAGAAGAAGAGATACCAGGCGTACTAAAGGAGGCACATAAAGGTTTGGCTGGCGGTCATATGGGACCAGATGCTATAGCAAGAAAAATTCTTTTGGTAAGCCTATGGTGGGCGACGATGCACACCAATGCTAGAGAGTGGGTGTTAGGCTGCGACACCTGCCAGAGGGTCAGGAAACCATTGAAGCTGGACTTGATGCCACTACATCCCTCATAGCCACAGGAGTTGTTCGAATGATGGGGATTGGATTTCATTGGACCACTTAAGGTGAGTCAGTTGTATCGATGCTTATACATTGTGGTTGCTACTGAATATCTAACAAAATGGGTTGAAGCTAGAGCATTACCAAACAACACAGCGTAGAGTACAACAAGATTTATCTATGAGCAAATAGTGACACGATACAACATTCCCATTCAGATCACAAGTGATCGTGGAGGGAATTTTGTTAATCATGTGATCAGGCTAATGACGACAGAGTTTCAGATCTTTCACAACCTATCGAGTCCATACTACCCAAGAGCTAATGGCTAGGCAGAGTCAACAAATAAAGTGTTGGTATCGGTTATTCACAAGTCATGTGGCGTGGAAGAAGTTGAATGGAAGAAAGGTTACCAGCCGTCCTATGGGCATACCGTACGACATATAAGGTAACAACGGGCCACACACCCTTCCAATTAATGTATGGTCAGGAAGCAGTGATGTCGATGGAGTACATGGTACCCAGCTTAAGGATAGTCATGGAGAATCAGCTGGGTGATACTGAAAGTTTAAAAGAAATACTATACCAACTTAATAAACTGGACGAGAGACGAATAATGGCACAATGGGAGATGGAGAACATGCAACGGTGAAGGAAGTATTGGCATGATAAGCATCTCTGACGAATGAATTTCCTGCCAGGACAGTTAGTTCTGAAATATAACAGCCGCAACAAGATTAAACCAGGGATGTTCAAATTTCGTTGGTTAGGACCGTTCCGAGTTCGAGAAGTCTATGACAATGGCTCTATAAAACTTGCGAATTTAGATGGGTCACCCATACCAGAAGCAATCAACGGTTCTAAGTTGAAGCACTATTAGGAAAGAAAGGAGAACGACATTTCCATCAATATGTTGGCCTTTGCTACTAAAGAAAATTGGGTCGTGGAAGTAGAAGATTCACCAGAATATAACTAGGGTCTGGGAGGCCCCAACTATGCAGCCAAAGGAGTTTGGATGGAGTCAGGCGTAGATCAAATCATTGAAGAGAGACTAGTGCAGAAGAGGGTAGAAGGCATTGTTGTACCCCAGATGCACAAGCACCTGACCAATGCAGTATTCAGGACACCGGCACTATGGCGGAGAATGGGTGGACATTGTTGTTACATAGCTCCGTATGAAGGCCTTAGGCAAGGATACCTGGAGAAAGAATTAGACACCGAGGTGCAGAAAGAGAAAGAGGAACAACTCGCCCATGAGTGAAGTATGTGTCAACTTGAGGATGTTGATGATGAAGCAAATGATTAGAACGATGAGCAATAGGAAGCCTATTTTGAACGGACAACTCCTTGTTTAAAGACAATAATAATGACAGAAGATATGTTCATTTAAAGTGTAGATGGGTACACTGAAGATGTAATTAAGCAGTTGAGACGAGACAGAGGAAAGTGCCAAGGTTACTGACATAAGATGGGCTTTGGAAAATAATACCTAACCTAGCCAGACCACCAATTGTAGAAGGCGAAGAGGTTACGTGGTACCAACATTATGAAGGACAATACATTAACATCAATTTCAAAGGTATTGGCCCTTCTCCATTGCTTGATAAATGGTTTGATATATAGTATATAGGATCATGTTGTGAAGAAGAATGCTATAAGTGGCCCCTGCAGACATGCAAATGGTACTATGCATCTGAATTGAAGGTTAAAACGGATGAAGGAGTACGGGGAATAAAAAGAACATCTGAAAAGGAAGAGAGAGAAAATGACCGAAGATGGAAAAAATTAAAAATGGAGGAGAGAGAAAATGTGGAAAATCTAAAAATAAGAAAAAAAGACAAAAAGAATAGAAAAGATGATGGGAAAAATAAAAAGAAAGAGTTAAAAAATTTAAAATTGAGGGGAGAGAAAAAATACAAAAAGGAGGAATAAAAAATTAGAAAGGAAGAAGTCTTAAATGCAGTAAAAAAAAACCAGAGGAAGTGGAAAAATTAAAAAATTAAAAGAGTCCAAGGGAAGGAAATTTAAAGTAAGGAATATTAAAATATTAAAATGGAAGAAGGGTGTACAACTTAAGCCTATTGAGGATGCTCAATATAAGTCAAAAAGGGCACCATCACTCAATTTTCAAAACACATCGAAGAGGACTCGACAAAAGCAGAAAGAAACAAGTCTGAAAGCCATACGAGTGAAGGTGAAGGTCGTATAATTGAACACTAGGGAGAAGGCAAATTCAATACACAGGAGAGCCATATGTTTGAAGAGGAAGGTGGCCGTACGCATTAGGACAGAGGTCATATGCTAGAAGAGAGAAGTGGTCGTACACATAAGAGAAGTGGCCGTACGTATCAAAGAAGAGGTCTTACGCTTATAGGTCGTACGCACAAAGTTTGTACGTATCAAAGAAGAGTTCGTACGCTTACAGGAGGTTGTACGCACAAAGTTTGTATGCATAGTGAGGAAGAAGGTCATGCAAGTTAAAGAGAAGGTCGTACATAGTGAAAAAGAGGTTGTACGCTTTCATAGGGTCAAGGTCGTATAAGCTAGCAAGGAGGTCATACACTATCATCAGGAAGAGATCGTATTGGTTGCACAAAAGGTCGTACGATTGGCTAGAGTAGAGGTCATATGAGCTAGGACAAAGGCCGTATGTTGTGTGAAAGAAAAATTTGTAGGACATAGTGAGAAGTCCGTACCATTCATCAGCTGGAGCCTTTGGCGAAAAAAATAACTGTTGTACCAGAAATTGTTAAGGGTTTTCACCTGTTCAGAAAAGTTGGTCTCTGGCAATTCCATCCTTACAGGAGTAGAAAAATGGATGCCAGCATGAGTATGAAAGCAAGGAAAATAACACTAAAAACCAAGGTGGCTGGAGGCAAGGTGGATAAAGGAAAAGCTAATAATGTGACTACAGATTCGCTGACGTGGGAGAGTCTCACGGGCACAAAGTGCAAGACATGGTGGTAGGAGATGACACCTGACTATCCCATCAAGTGAGCACTGGCGATAGCACAGGTGGATAAGGTAGCACAGTGTCCTTTTTTTAATGCTAAGGATTTTGAAGAATATTTGACAGATATTGTTGCCAATTACAATCAGCACAACCACATTAGTACAATTGAATACGAAGGATTTCCAGTTACCATGGATTTTTATCCCTCGGACTTCTGAAGAGTCTTTGGCATACCTACGTCTGGGCAGGTGGTCGCCAAGCTGACTACAAAAATGACTATGCAACAAAAAGAGATGATTATTAAAAGAATTTACTGGTTGGATATCACTGCCAAAGAAAAGGAAATAATTTGGAGTGCAAGAGCTCGAGGGTTACAAAAAAATATGTTGGGGAATGGTGATTGGAAGTGCATTATGGATCTTATCAAATGCAAGTTGATAGGTGTCAGCCGAGCCTCAGATATCACAACCTGGATGGTTGAGTATATGTTCGGGCTGAGTGGGGGAAAGGTTTACAATTGGACACTATACCTGCCAGAAAGGATTAGAGAGTTCTTAGAATGCAAACACAAGGTGTTATATATGACCTAGTAGCTTATAGCCCTATTTTTGGATGTCGTCTACAATCAAGTGCCAGAGGGAAAATTGGGAAAATTCCAGCCAACAAGGGATTATGACAATTCTTGGCCTACAGTTTTCATATGGACGACTTTGGATGTCAGAGGTACAATAGAAGAACCTAAGACTATGAAGAGGAAGAGGAAACAAGCCAATAGTGAAGAATGTGAGCAGTTAGCAACGTTTTCATCTGTCGATAGTACTTCACTAGTTGGAGTGTACTCAGTAGATGTTAATCCTCCAGTGATAGCCCCAGCCGAACAGGAGGTCGAAGATGAGGTCCAGGAAGGTGGAGTTGTTGCAGTAGTTGCACCAGCAGGAGAGATGACACTACTAGGGGTGGCCGAGGACACAACACTGAAGGATATGATAGGTGAGACAGATGCACTGACATCGCTAGGAGGGACAATTCAGAATGAGGGTGTAGATGGATGGCTGAGGCAAATAGGAACACCTATCTGAGAGGACATATCCCCCATACACTCACAAGGGTTGATGGAGATAGAGGTGGGAAGAGATGCTACACCAGTTGAGAGTACTCAACCAATGGTGACAGTAGAGAATACATAACCAATGGTAGAGCAACTCACAGTAGAGAAGGGAGAGCTAGAAAAGGTGATCCATATTGTGTCAGATGAGGAGCCTCATACCACACCATAGAAGGCCGTACCTACAATTGTGGGTAATGTCGGAGCCTCTATTGGATCTAGTGATAATGATGCATCAGAGGGGATTGCTATGACAATCCCCAAGCTAGATCGAGAGGACCCCATAGGTATAACGATAGGTACATTCATAGCCTTGAGCCTATTGCGTTGGTCATCAAAGAAGTGTCTGACATTGCAAAGACACTGCACCGGAACTACTCGCCCATAGCTGAGTAGGAGGCATGGGGGATCATTTAGTTCATGAACTCAGGGAGTGGTAGAGAGTTCGACCAGATATTTACTGGTGATTGGTTGACAAAGAAGACACCAGAAATGATGGTTGCTTGGTTTCCAAAGAGGCTCGTTTTGCATGGGAAAGACGACAAGCTGGTGGCACAATTATTTGAGATGGAGACAACATACAGGACATTATTTCTAGCCTGCCGAGAGTATGAGATCCATTTCAATAAAATGACGAGGAAATCAGAGCAAGCCATCACCCTCTCTCATAAAATCCAGGCCAAGGTAGAATCTTTTGAAAAACAACTTCAGGAGCTCACTTGCTTGCTGGAAAAGGAGAACCTGGAAGTGATCTCTCGGGATACACGTATTTAGGATATGGAGAGGCAGATGACAACGCTTGAGGAGGAGATAGGCCGCTAGTTGGCAGAAAAAGACAAGGTCAATAAACATTTGAAGGAGGCAGTGCACCTGGTCAAGACCACCCAAGAGAAAGTATTGAAGGCTTCTCACCACCTTCAGCAGCGTACAGAAGAGGTGTACCGCCTATGACAACTAACCTCCCTGGCTACCACTTCATCAGTCCCCCAGCCACCAGGGATGTCCTCTCAACACTCTTCCCACTGAAATTTTATGTATTGATCTCCCAGTGTTGTATTTGTTGTCTGGGAAGACGAATTTTTCTGAGGGGATGATGTAATCCACTAAATAGTAAGTTAGCAAATAGAATAAAAAAATAATGTCATGTTAAGGATTTAGTCCTTGGGATTAGTTAGCACTCGAGATTAGTTGGTACTTGTTAGTTGCCAACGGTTGGTGTTTTGAACCGACACTGGTTAACTATTTATTTGGCTGTGTGGTTCGTAGTCAGTAGCGTTGCTATGGCGATGTAATATTGCAAGTACATGAATAAAGATTCCAATGCTTCATATACATCTATTCTGTAAATGCTTTACATGCTCAATGATATTGTGTATCTAGTTTACTTCTGTAGCATATTGAATTACCATTAGTGGATTCAACAATATGATTCTCCAATATGTAGACCACATGGGGAATGACATTGATATACATAAATAATATCCTCATCAGATCCTTGCTAAACTTGTGTCAAGCTCTAGGTGAAAGCTTCTTAGTGTTTCTATTGAAACTTCATCAACAATCACCATTCTAACTCATGATATTTGAGAACTATAGATCTCTAGTTAACCCAAGTTTGTCTAGCATCAACAAGCACTCAACTAACCAAATCCCATGCCAACAAAACTCCAAATACATCATTGCAATATCTATAAGCTCTCTAAGTTAAAATAATAACCGCACTATACTAGAAAACCTCCTCAAATCATCACCAAAGTTCCAACTACATGATCACTATAAAGAACCATGAAATCTTCATGACATCATGATCTTAACTAAAGATCATCTATCTAATAAAAAAATCCACATCACTACTAAAAATCTTAAGGAAAGTTATCCAAATCTACCCCATGACATTGTAATAAACATCTCCTAGCTGAAAACCCATTAATGACCCTCATTAAATCAAATAATTTTATTAGAAACACTAGGATCTCCTAAATGGAAAATTAAAAACCATGATAACCAATTCAAAAGAGCAAGTAGTCACCATCGACTATATTCCTAAACAAAGCTTCCATTAAACCATGATCCAAAGCCTTTCATGATAAATGAGTCCACTACTACATGCTCTAAAGAACATGCTTATATGAAACTAAATTGCACATCCAAGTGCTACAAGTCCTTTGTTGTAAGTACCCCTTATTACGAGTCTAGAGCTTATAAGATCCTCCTAGTGTAAGCATAGTAAACATCCATTTTCCTATCTCTTAGCTATTGAACACACCAAGCACTATGATGGTGAAAAACTCAACAAACTAAAGTTTCCAAACCCATGGAATGCAATAGTCTACAATAAAACCTTATTGCAAACAAGACACCACCAACACTCCAAATATATGCACTTGAGTTTTTCATTCAACATGCAGGTAAAGACAACCTACAAACCTAGTGTAGATATGACATCCAAAAGTGATAGCTCGTGTGCCTAGTGCTCTAATTGAAACTAAGGAAATAATGAAACTCAAAGATATCAAATTATTATAACCAACAAATTCAACTCTACATAAAAAAATAAGTAGAAAAGAGAAAACATTCATTTTCCAAATAAAAAGCCTAGATCTAAAATGCTACAAATCCACATCATGGAACAACCACATCTCAAGAACTCAATAAGAACCACAACAATCCTACATTTAAACATTTGTAACAAACCTCCTCAAATCATGCATACAAATTTACAACTATCTCCATCCAATAAACCCCCATGAGAATCACAACATAAAAAAATGGCACTCCATAGGTCTATAAAGCCACATATTTTGATTAAATGCAAAATATATAAACCCATGCGTGCAAATATAAATATGTTAATAGATCTAAAACACCAACAAATCTATAACCTTTAGGTCCATATTTCAAGTGTTAGACTATAGCAAATTTGCAATCCACAAATCCAAAATATTATTTTTTTAGCATGCACCTGATGAAACACATGCAACCATATGCATTACATGTATCCATATATACTAATTTATTACAAGATAGATTCATAACATCAATTAGAATACAAGTACATGCAACCCACATACGATCCACAAATCATCCATAAAAACATAGGAACCAAGCCATTAGTGTTTTGTCACATAACCAAGGGATAAAACTAAGCACCCATTGTAAGCACTCCAAACCCATGAGACCAAAATAAATACCACACTACCAAACAAGAGTGCTAGGTTGACAAAATTAAATATATAACCATACAACTAACTCTAAGATTCTCCATATTCTTCATTTCATGAGTACTTGTCATGACTATTTTTCTTAAAAACATGATCAACTAAAAAACTCCCACTCAAACAATGGTTAAGGTCAAAAGGAAAGAAAACCTTCCCGCAACCAAAACCATGGCTTTGATACCAAATTAAAGGAACCCATGCATACATTAATACTACTAAATAGTTCACATATAAAAATTAGATACAAGTGCAAATAAAACTATGCTCATAAAATACAAATAAAACATAAAAAAATCTTACATTAATCCCATGAGGAGATAATTTTGATGTATCACTCTTAAATATTTTAGTAACATATAAATCAACACTTTGAAATGAATAAGAATGAAATAAGGACATAAAAGAAGAGTGACATAGGTATTACATTGGGAAAACTATTTTAGGAAAAAACAAGCCTTCAAAGCATCAAACCAATATATTTGTAGAAATAACAATCACAATATAATAGTAGGCATATAATCCTAGTTCGGAGATCAACACCCTACTCCTCTAGAGAAAATCTAGTAGCGTAACCCCTTGCAATACAAGGTCTCTCTCTCTCTCTAACCCAACATCCAATATATAGGGTAGCCTAAGAGATAAAAAGCCACAAGTGGTTTTTGGAAATATGTACTAACTCTCTAAGTATGATATATAACTCCATGGCACAAATTTCAATGCTCGAGTCCCATGATGGGTCTCTAGGCTAATTTTAGAATATTCCTCTTATACTTGTCATAACAACAATGACTTGTCATGGCCTACCCACCATTTTGACATTATTCTCCCATTTAAATATGCTTTATGAAATGTGTCAAACTATGAGAAGCCTAGTCAAAAATTCAAAGTCCACTTTGTAATTTGCTAAAATCATGATCTTACATGTGTTATATAATCCATCATTAATGACCTCACATCTTACAATGTCATAATATACTCGTACACATCATGATGACATTAGATGCTCTAACAAATTCTTACACATATTTCAAGATAGTTGACACGTGGTCCAAAGTGTCAGTTCGAAGTGAGATGCCCCATTTTTCTAATGATGACAAAATAATTTGAACATTAAGACTTGCAAAGTTTATGACAAACCTAATCCTAACAAGTGATAGATTACCAATTTCCAAAATCTAAAAAATATGTTTGATTCTATTAAAAAAATCCATAACGTTAGTGAATTATTTTAAAAATCCATCACAATACTCCTCGATCAACAATATCCAACTAAATATCACATTTAATTTTATTTAATTTCTATATTATTTATATTTATAACAATAATAAACCCCAACTCTATATCTAAATTAATATATAATTATATAGACCTATTTAATTAATTTGAGTTCATATAATATGAAACATTTAAATGTTTAAGAAATAAATACTCCTTTAACTTAACTATAACATATATATTTGCTAATTGAATTGGGCTCATTATAAAACTTAATATAAGAAATAACCATAAGATATATATTTGCTAATTGAATTGGGCTCATTATAAAACTTAATATAAGAAATAACCATAATTAATTTATTAGTGAATAGCAATGGAGTTTCCCACAATTCCCATTAATATAGATTGAACTTATAAAAGTTAATTTTGATGGTCATTTAATTTAATCATATCTATTTGTTTTTGTTAAAAAAATAAAAAATACAAAAAATTCATGAGTTTTTGTGTTTTATATAATTTCAATCTATCTTCAAATTTTCAAGATTATATTTATACATATATCTATTAATGAATAGATGTTTTAAAATTTGATAGATAATTAGATTATGTTAATATCATTTTTTTTTTATACAATGAATTATAATATTACAAGGGAGTGTATATATAAATCAGGGGTCATTTTTTGGTTACGCTATCATTAAGAATCAATATGTAATAAGTATTTAAGGTCAAACCTAGTCGAATCACACCTCTAAGGGATTTGAATCATAATAGATGACATAATTAAAAAACATATTATCATCCTCACCAATTGAACTCAATCAATTAAACTACGACCCTTTAATACAGAATAACAATTATCAAATCTAGATTAATCATTAAAATATATACAATTAAAAAAATTGGACCGTCAAATTTGTCCTCTTGGTAGAAGGGAAAGCTAAAAACAAAGGTCCTTTTTGGGGGAATTTAAAAAAGTTCACACAACGAATTTATTTATGGGAAGAAGAAAGCTCTTTTCCCATGAAAAGACGAGCATCTTGCCAAGTAAAAGAAAAATAATTGAAAAAGCATCTAGGACTCTTCCACACTAAGTCAAACATATTCCAAATTACATGGGACTTAAAAAATACTATTCATGGGGTCATGTGAATATGTTTATTGTAGCAGTTAAGGAAATTGACAAACCACCTCTTTGACCTCAAAAAATAATATTTTTTTTTAAAGGGGAAACATTTTTTTTTGCTCATAATTAGTTGAGCATTTCTTGCAGGGAAATTTCTATCTATATATTTTTAGTCCTCACCCACTACTTCATGCAATTTATTTGCCCTTTTAAAAAACAATAATTTTTGCTTCCACTTGGTTCATGTGTTTGTGTTGGTTTGAGTTCATACCTTTTTTTTGTCTTATTTTTATATAAGGTTTGAAACCCACTCTTCTTTGTTTGAATGGTCAACAATATTTTGCTTAGGATAAATTGGTGTTATCATAAATACTTTGGACATTAAGTGAGTCAATTGTTCACCAATTTCATTATCATTGATGTTTTGACTAAAGACTAATTTTGTGTGATATCAATATTTTTTAATTGTAAAGTAAGTATATATAGTTGAAAATGAAAATAATAGTTATTAGATCATGACTAGCAATAAGTGATGTTTGATAACTATAAATTATAGGAATAATTAAGATTTCAGTAATATCATAATTGTATTGCAAGTTTTTAGATTCAACTGTGTATGTTTTTCGATTGAAAAACATACACAGTTGAATCCAAAAGCTTGCAATACAATTTCATGGACTGTTGAAAATTCATACCAACTAATATCGTAATTAATAAATTAGAATGGATAATAAAGAGTAGTGAAAATCATGATATTAGTACTTTAAAAGTATATTTTTATTAAATAATTAGATATTCATTTTAGTCAGTTAAATTGAGATTATAAGATTATAAAGAAAAGTAAACTTTTTTTTAAAGTTAATTTAATCAAATATATAAAAATGAGTATACATTAACCTAAATTAATGAATGAATGTATTACTAAATATATTGTGTGTTAATGTATTTTGAATTTACATGCAAAGGGGAGAGATATTTATGTTTGTCAGAGAAGAATGAATATTCTTAATGAAGATTTTGATATCTATTATGTCACGATCTTGAAAAAAACATGCTCTTAGCCTATATACCACCTCAAGATCAAAAGATTTGTTTTGCATTATGATAGGTGGAGTTCATAGATCAGGGTAAGATCTATGCTTATGCAAAATTCCTAAAACCATATAAATGATTTGGTAGTCTGTGTATCTTTGGTCCATGATTCACCTAATTAATCTTTATTTGTTACATCCTTTTTGTTGATTTGAAAATTGATAATATTTAATAATACATTTTGAGGGTTGTCATTATGTCACAAGATGACATGTTCACCTAGATCAACCCCCAAAAATATGTTTAAAAGATCAAAGGCAATAGATTTTAGTCATGAAATGCTCTAGAGTGGTGTGATAAAGAACTAGATTCTTTTTAGTGCTCTAAATCAAAACATTTCTAGTATTCTCCTTTATAATTGAGAATGATATACAATGACATCCAATTATAATAACATGAGTATAGAACTAGCAATTTTTTTAGAGGATTTAATAGCTTATAAGTTAGTCTTGTCTCAAAAATATTGTTAATGTAAGAATAATTCTCATGACATAAATAGTGAAACTAACTATCATATTAATCTAGCAAATTATGAAAGAAAATTAATAAAATATGGAACCAATAACTTCAAAGACAAACAAGATTTCCTCTTAACTTGTTATATCCTTGATATTTTAGAAGTAACTTCACTAAACTATGGAATCCTTATGTCCATGATATTTTTACTTCAATGCACCAAAAGAATCGAAGCACCTTCATTTTCATCGTGTTTAAATATAAAAATGATCTCATATAAATAATATTTATTTTAACTCTTATTTATATTTGGATTCTATGTTTATTTCTTTCTATAATTTTTTTCTTCACTAGTAGAGTGTGGAAAATAAAAGTGGATAAGTTTACTCCTTTCCCCAATCATTTTATGCCTCTTTAGGTTGATGTTTTTGATGCATGGTATTGACACATATTTTGACTCTTTTAGCATGCTTATTGCCCCCAAAAGTGAACCTTGCACTTTGAAATGCAATATTTCTTAGTTCAAGGCCTTCTTAACTCAATTTCCATTGATTTATCTACCCTAAACTAGATTTTACTTTGATGCCATCTCCTATATTGGATTGATGGTGTAATTGTATCACCTTATTCAAAATTTAAATTCTTGCATTTCAACGCCGACAATCTCAAGATTTGATCTTTACACATTGACATTATACTCTAAAAAAATTGAATTATGTGTCTAGGGTTGTGTATATAAAGACATCATCTTATGACACTTTTCAATTATAGTGTAGACGCCTAAAAATAATAAATGCATTTTCATCTTGTCATTTCATCATTCTCCTCATTTCTTCTATCTATATTAATTGAATAATAATTAAGCTAACATTTTCCTATTTTCATCCATAATAATTATCTTAATATTTTATCATATCTATATTAATTAAATAATTTTAATTATTTAATTAATTCATCATTTATCATTTTCCCTCCAACATTAGTTAAAATTAAATTCAAATTTATCTTTGGTCCTCTATAATTAAATAATTTTCAAAAAAAATTAATTAACAAACACTCCTCTTTTAAATAAATTAAAATAATTTATTTAAATTAAATATTTCTTCTAAAATAAATAAAAAAATTTATTTCTCCAAGCTATCATTTGAATTAAATAAATTTGGGTCTTACCCTATCTTGAATTTATTTATTTATTTTCCTCCTTCAAAATTAAAATTTTTCCTATCCATTGATCTTGCAAATCAATCTCCAACATTGATCAAATGTCAAGTGAAACATATAAATAAGAAGCTTTCATTTCGTATAAATAAGAAGCTTTCATTTCATATAAATAAGAATCTTTCATTCCATTCAATCTCTCTAGCACTTTTATTGTCATGATTTCTCTAGCAATTTTACAATCAAGATCTATCAAGCATTCAAGCATTATCACACATTATTAAACATTTATCATTATCATTTATCAAGCACATGTATCATTTATCTTTGAGCATTATCATTATCATTGCACCATATCATTATTGTTCTTTCATAGTTTGTTACTTTGAAGAGCAACCAACAATGGACCAAATCAAGATCTTAGCTATGATGACTTTTCTTGTTATCTAAATTTTATATTCTGAACCAAGATCTTGAACTTCATTACGTGATTGTGAGAGTGTGAGTTTTGCATTATTGATATTTGTGATCCACATTTTCATCATCCACAAATAGAACTAGAGATTGCAAAACAACAAACAACATTCTCCCTTTTTAGGAATCAACCATAAACTCTCATTTGTTAGCATTGGCAACCAACAATGATAAACTCTTAACAATCAACATTAATTGTCAAGGCATAATCAAAATACACATTTATCATAGCCACTTATTGATTTAAATTTGGATTCAACAAAAAACAATAATCAGCCCAATAACATTTATTTCCACCATACATCAACATTGATTGTCATACTTTCTCTTTTTTACTGTTGTTAACTTAGTCTTAGGGCTTAAATGAGATCCAATAGAAATCTCACACTTTAATCTCTATTGTAACATGTCCATTGGTGCTCCTTAACACCATCCATTTTTTGTTGTTTCAAATAAACATTAGGTGAACAAGTTATGTAGGTCTCAAAGGTCCATATATACTTAATACAAAATCACACTATCTAGACAAAATCATATAACCTGGACATGATCATCAACATAATCATGTCCCAAGCCTGCAACTTCTTATATCTCTATCATCTAAACTTTTGAATGTAGAGACCAATTTCAGTTTTTAGTTTGTAGGTCTCCATCACAACCGATCAAAGTCCACCTTTCACCAATTCAAGGCAAACAATTATTCTTTCTTGTTTCCATTTTAACACATTTTCTAATTATTAAAGACATTATATTTTCAAAGTCTATAATGTAAATTATAAAGCTTATTAAAACAACTATGATTTGCTTTATATAATTGTTTACACAAACTAGTTTACCTTAGTCAATTAGTGATATTTAGCTCAATAATATCTAGGGTTTTAGATTGTATCAAATAAATCCTCTAAATATTTTTAGAGGTTGTTTATTTTCCTTGACATATATAAACTAATATAGTCAAATTATTAATGACAAATGAAAATAATTGCTACATGAGCAATACTTTTAACACCTAAACTTCATAAACTAACTCACTTGATATTCTAATGAATATGGAAGGGGTGAAGAAAGACAAGAACAATAAACATTGCAACTCTAATGATATGTTGTGCATTAAAACTAAGAGATAAAACATGATTTATATTTGAATTAAACACACTAATAAGCCCTATATACTAGTATGATGTCAAAGAGTTAAAAATTGTGTATCATCAATATCCTTCTTCTTTAATAACAAATATTTTAGCAAACTAGTTAGTTAATGAAAAGTTTAACTTCATCAAGTCTTCATGATTTATCAATCAAGTATTTATTCGAGTATGCACTCAATAATTCTTGATCTCTAATGAACTTTTTGTGAGTATTCAACTTTAGTGATAGACCAAGGGACACTTATCTAGAAGCTTCTCATACATGACTCTAAAGGAAAAGAAAAGAAACATTTATTTAAATAACTAACAATTAAAAAAAAAATACGATGATTTTTTTACATTCTAAATAAAACAAAAATAAAAATCCCTCAATTCTTAAACTCTTAGTCAAACTAATCTTGAACTAAACAATGAGTTATTTAAAAAAACAAAATTTAAATAATAATAAATATCACAGAAATAAAAACCGAGTTCTTAGAATTCAGACCTGGGATCTCTCACCATTGAAGCTCCATGGTTCCCGCTAAATCCAGCGTAACAAATCGTATAGTAGACATATTTAAGAGTATAATTATACTGTTCTAATGACGTGATTCAGATGTACCTAGTACAACAACGAAAAAACAATACACACTTATGGTTATGTAAAATTTTGAAATTTAGGTGAGCGTGGGGTTGTGGCGTGCTACGAGGGCAAACTTATATTCATATCCAAGGATCGTATTTACAAACACAACCATAAAATCTATGAAAACAATTCCTACATCTAAAAACTAGTAACCACAATTGTCTTTGACACTCTTCTACTATAGCCGTGTTTTTAGGATATTGTGGAGTAGATCTAGTATCTATTTTGAGAGCTAGAGCAAAAATCCGGGCATTGTTAACAGTGTCACAGAGGTTTACAATTCCCACATGGAGATTAAAGGAAGGAGGGATTTCAGACCACTTGGAAAGATGGTTGAGGTAGCAGAATATAGAGAGTGGATTTTTGTCTGCAATTTAAGCTGCGAATGAGTATGGAAAATCTGATCGCACTGAAGAATTGCTGTTTTTTAGAGCATGGATAACTGATTACACATTTATGGTGGCATGTGGGTATGTAAGTTTTGAACAATTCTTTCTATGAACAAGTGTTTAGCTTGCTGTTTTTAGTGGGGTTCGAACTAGCGATCTACGGGCTGGCATAAAATGTACTTACCCAAACCATTGGAAACACGGTGGGTACTGCCTGTTTTAGCAGTTGTCTCTTTTATGGGGAAGATTCTTCTTTTTAACTTTGGCTTTCTAGGTATTGAAGTATGAACTCACGACCATAATTTGAGTTCTTTTTCTGGGAACGAAAATAATGCAACTATTGCACTGGACTGGATCTTGAGCACCCAAGTAATAGTGAAGGAACATTTTGTAATGTACCTATGAAATTCAACCTCGGTCAAATTTTGCTGTTAGAATCCCGTTTTACTAGATCCTTGACTTTTAAAAGAAAAATCTTCGCCAATGTGCTTTCCCTGAAATATAGCTTCATTACCGACTATCCTAAGTAAAAAATCTCAAGATCCAATAAACGATGTGGATCAATTTGAACGTGGTAATTTAGATTCCTCATTGATAGGTTTGCAGCTCTACTTAAACCCCATGCACTGCTAGAGGTTTCCATCCCATATGCTATTTTCCTTTTCAGATATCATTTTTAGAAATTTGGAGTACTTCTAGGTGTTCCCTTTTAGGGTTTCCCTATTCCTTCCAAGAGGGGACAGGTTGGAACATAGCCTAAACCTTTAACCTGTTGTGTTTTTCTTCTTTGTCACGTTCCTTACTGGATTTGTCTCTAAACTATTGCCCGTCTTATTTACATTACATCATGGGGGCATCACAATGCAGCCAATATATTCAGAATTACTATGTACAGTACATTGTGAAGAACTGAACCAAGCTTGCAGCTAAGAAATCATCTTTTCTTTACCATTTGGTTATGTATGGTTGACGATAAGTACTGATCCTTTCTAACCTGCACCTGACATGTGATGAGAGATATTCAAAAGACTCAAGGTGCCAGTCCCTACATTCTTACATCCACAGGACGCGATTACTCAGGGATTACTATCTCACTTATTTGCTTAACCTTGGTGCACAGTCACCAGAAAACTCTAGATGAAGAATGCATTGTTGTGCTCACTATTCAAGTTCCTTAGGATTATTGCTCAACATCAAGTCATAAGAAGTTTATTTTTCCCAGGCTGTAAATTGTACCTTTGGCAACAAGTTATGTCAATCTAGGAATTCAATTGGCCATGAAGAAAGCATTTAAAGAGAATGCAAACCCAGTACCCGCAATTATGTATTTGCTCATGTGTCTATGCCATTGATGAGCTCATCGAACATATGTGGTAGGGTTGTCTATAAGGTTTTGCTTTCTCTAATATTTGGGAGAATAGATAAGCTTGTTGAGTGAATTGACCAGACATGCTAGTTCTGGTTATCCCTGCATCATTTATCTTTTCCTTTCTTGGTCAAAGCCTAGTTATGGTTGTTAAAAGCAGCTGGCAGGAGTAGTTTCCTGATGTAACCTGTCTTAAAGACATGTTTAGAGTTTGGTACTTAGTTTTCTTTATGAACATTCCCAGTTGAGTTTGATATTCATGACATTCATTTTTTATTAGGCCATAGTATGGTTATTTAATAATTTACTAGTTATGTCTGTGGAGGGTAGAATACACACATCTCAAGTATATTGGACTTTTTTTGTGGTGTAGAAGAGGTTTAAACTTTAAAATGCTTCCTGCAACAATGCAAGCCTTTTATTCTGAAAAAAATGACGAAAATTGATATTAGAAGGGTTTTGTTAACAAATCCTATTAGAGATTTAGTTCAAGGGAACATTTCTGTATGGTTAAATGATTAACATTTTAGCATCAATTCTTCCTTACAGTTAAAATGAGTATATTTTACCAAGAGCTTTTATAGTTGATTTAAATGTGAAAAAAACTGAAAACTTGCTGTCTCCATTATTGTGTTCCTCTGCCTCTCTAGTAAAGGCTTTATTTCTGTCATTCATCGATCTTGCAATTTATATGATTTACTCAAAAGTGATAGCAAACTTTAAATTTTTGCTCCTTGATCCTCTCTACAGTGTTTATAACTTTATGGTGTATTTTTTAGGAAATTTAAATGTACTTACAGTCCTTTTCTCCCCCCTAACTATACAATTTGAAGAAGATATTCTAGGGAGTCAAGAACAAAAACATCTTTTTACATTTTTATGCTTTAACATCGTCTTTTATTTTTCTTAATAATTAAAAATTATGGGTACCATCTTTGGTTGGGCATGTGGTGTTTGGTCCAAACCAAACTTCTGGGTCTGGTTGAATCAGCCCAATTCAGTTTGGACATTTATTTAATTATTCTTTTAAAATTGTAAATAATGTTTAAAAATCCCTCCAAGCTATAAACCTTAAATACTAAATAGTGATAAACTGCTGTTTATTCTCTGGATCCCCCCAAAGCTAAGGAAATAAAATTATTTTTGGTGGAGTTTCAGTTGCCTAGAACTCTTTCTGGATAATTTTCTCAATTACATGCATTCACCTGAAACAGATTTGGACTATTTTCAGCAACAGTTTGTAGGCAAATGTATTATAACTATAAAGCTGGGTTCTGCTGCCCAAGGTCCTCAATCTGGACTGGGTCTGTGCTGAGCCATGAACCTGGGCCTGTTTGTGGACCTAGTTGGCCTGGGTGGTGCAGGAGCACCTACCATAAAAACAAGCACATTTTGATGTTTTGCTTTTAAATCATTTCCTTTTTGTTGTGATGGTCTTTTAACACTTTTAGCAGGTGTAAGGGGACCTTTTTAGAGCTTAGGTTTAAATTCGAATAAGTCAGGGATCTTTGTGTGCTTGATTCCTTAAGTTTTGGTTATGTTTGCAAAACACAGTGTGTTTTCAAACGTGCATTGTTTGGCCACTTTTGAGCTCGAAATGTAAAACCTAACTGATTTTCCCATGTTGGAAAGGAAAGCTCTCGACTTGTAGACGTTGTTGGAAGCTTTTTTGTGATGGCAGTTGTGAGGAAAATAAAGAAGAACCCGTGATTTTGCTGAGAAAAATCTGTTTTCTGTGTTTTTTGGCATAACAGCAAATAGAAGAATGGATTAAATCTTTTATTGAATTTAGAGCATGTAAAGCAACGTTTTTTAGTTCTGTTTCAGTGCCTTTTATTAGTCTTCTCATCGCTCTCTGTTCTTTGTATAATCTTTGTCTTTCTTTACTTCTGTTTTGGACTGGTAAAAAGAACCAGAATCATGGAGTTTTAGTGTTGTTTCTGCTCGCGCCAGGCAGTATGGACGCAGAGGAAGCAATGCTAGGCTCCAAGCATATAAATAATGTAAATATGGTAGACATTAGAGGTTCAAAAGGCAAGTTGGAAGGCTGTTCTTAGGTGAGTATTGGAAACCCGGCTAAGAAGACAGTCAAAAGGGTGAAAGAAACCCCTATGTAGCAGGGGTGTGCAACATTTTTCATCTAATGTGTATTGTGATTGCAGGCAGTGCTAAGAAGGTGTAGAACAGTAAAAAGAAGACTCTTTAATGTTTTTGTGGTCAGAAAAGGCAGCACAGACCAAGGGAAAGCCTTAAGAAACCCTAGTTTACCCTAGGTTGGATTGTTCCCCTGTACGGGCAGAAAAGACACTAATTTCCAAAAAGAACTTGTCAGAGCTTGGGAAAAGAGCCAGGGAGTCAATTGAAAGATTGGCACAAGCAGTTGGGAGAGGAGAGTTCTAACCATTTTCTTTGTGTTAAGAGGGCTAAAAGGTGCTTGAGGCTTGTAGCCTGCCCAAGAAGCAAGAACCCTGTTTTTTGGGAAAACAATGTAGAGTTGAAGCTTGGTGTTTATTGAAGCACCGGAAAGATGACTTGGAGGCCTTGGAAAGTGCCACACACACACCCCTGCAACAACGTTGGCTGAAAAGAAGGTTGACTAGTCTTTAGAGGAATAAGGGCTAGTTTGTGCATGTGAAGAAGGAGTACCAAATAGCACTTGGGAGCAGCAAAGTTGCAATGATAGCAGGGTTGATAAAGTGAACCAGGGGTGCCTCAAAGGTAGAGGACCTATAGGTTGTAGGGTGAAAGAAATAACACCTTAGGAGTTCTCAGATCAAGGACTCAAAGCAGTGAGATAGCATTTTCTCATATCAACCCTAGTTTCTATCAGATTGGTATCAGAGCAGTGAAAGATTTGGGAAAGCAGCAGCTTATATGTCAGAGGAAGTTGAATCAAGTGAACCGCCCAAGATGGTGACAAATGCATAGTTAGCCAAGATGGTTGAAGAGCAAGAAGAGGATAACAAATCTCTAAAGGAAAGAATAGAGCAGCTGGAAGAAGCACTGAACAAGGTGAAATTGGAAGGCAAAGTGCCAAAGGAAGAAGAGGTTGTAGAGGAAGACAAAGACCCTGAACCTGACCATGTTCTCGAGGAGGAGCCTTTCTTGAAGGCATTAAAAGCCCTGAGTGGAAAAGGACTTGAGGGTGTACCCCTATTCCATGGAAAGATGGATCCTGATTTGGTCTTGGACTGGATAGATGGAATGGAGAATCACTTTGAATGTGATGGAGTTACAGAAGCACAGAAGGTGAAGGTTGCAAAATCAAGGTTGAGAGGATCAGCGTTAACTTGGTGGAAATTTGTCCAGACTGAAAGGGAGAAACAAGGCAAGCAGCCCATATCAACCTAGAAAGGAATGGTTGCTAAAGTGAAAGAAGCCTATATGCCAGATGACTATGAAATTCAACTCCACAAGAAGAGGCAGAGTTTAAGACAAAAAGACCAAGATGTAAACACCTACACGGAAGAGTTTCAGAAGCTTTGTTTGAGATCAAATGTGGCAGAAGATGAGAGCCTAAAAGTGGCTAGATACCTCAATGGTTTGAAGTGGAATATACAAGAAGAGATGGCTTTGCTTAGCCCCAAGACAGTCCACCAATGCTATCAGCTGGCTGTTAAGATTGAAGAAAGGAATAAAAGGAAGCATGATTAGTCCTTTAAGGGCAGAGTGTTGTACCCAAACCAAATTTTTTGCTTCATCAAGGCATTTTGCATTAAAAAGTCTGAATCTTGCTAAAATGTTGTAGAATACAGTATTGGGCAACACCAAGCATGGAGTTTCTGTCAATAGTTTGTCAGTCAAAGTCAGTTTTATTGGACAGAACTCGAAGCAGAGACTCAGAATAGAGCTTTTCACGATGGAGGAGCATGTCACGACAGTAATTCACATTGCATACGATCATTTCAATGATCAAAACGGAGTTTTTAATTGTCAATTTATGAAGATTTCTCAAAGGAAAAGCATAAAAGCGCAAGTATAGCCCAGGGGCGCCCAGCTTGTTGAAGGTCAAGATCTTGATTAAAATGTTCAAGCATCTAGTCAATCTCTTCAGAATCAATTTGGCTATCCGATGAGCTATCCAGCTTAACTTTTCGAGATTCACAGCTCCGACAAACAGCAACAGAAGTTGAAATCCCTAAATTTCCAGATGTGAGAAATTTGTCTTTTTCAGGCAAAAGCGCGCCTCTAGCCTGAGGGCGCCCATCTTAAAGAAGGGGTAAATCTTGGCATTTTCGATAGTGGATACAGTTAATCTCTTCTCAACTAGTCTACTTGTCCAACGAGATATCAAACGCAGTCATCCGAGTCTCAGAACTCTGACAGCAGTCGTCTGAAGATGGGCTTATAATGAACATTTCACACTTCAGAGCTTCTCCGTCACGTTCCCAGTGCAAGTACAGCTCAGGGGCGTTGGTTTAAAGGACCCCTTAGATGGTGAAATTTGCAGTCAGAGTCTTCCTAACATCAGTACTACTCTAGCCTAGCTCCGCAATGCACCATCCTGCTTGTCAATTTGACGTTCCAGGTGGTCGTGGCAGAGGTTCTACCAAGCACGTAATGCCAACATACAATTTTTAGTGTATTTTCACAGTCTAGAGGCGCCTAGCCTTTAGGCCTATCAGATGAGCCCGTTTGCGTTCGAAGTCTTCACGGCTTTTGAACGTAATCATTTTATCTATCCAACGAGCCTAGCCGTCAGCCTTCGGGATTTGGCAAACGCTCGTACGTGCGAGGTCTTTGGCGATATGCTGAAGATTGAAAATATCCGGCAAATGGCCAAGTCTGGAGCGGTAATTTTAAATAAAATACGCACTGGAGTTTTTGAGGTCTTAGAAGCAGTTTTCTTGCTTCATTACATCTAAAGACTTCTCTTGTGGGTCCTTCTGGCTATCCGTTAAAATAGATAGTGCCTGAATCGGGTCATCCTAGCTCCAGATATCAGAGGTCAAAGTAGGGTACTTGGATGAAAGTTCGACTTTCGTTAAAATGACACCAATGCAACTAAGAGCTAGGGGCGCTTTTACTGTTGAGGCCTTTAACACAGCTTTCAGGTGTCGTGCATACAGTTGTTGGATGTAGAATATCCCTAGTCATGCAGTGAGTTTCGTTTCCTATTAGCAGGGTTCACCGTTCACCGTCAGCAGCCGTTTGAAGTGTCAGATGGTAGTTTAGGAAAATGGTTGAAGTCTGGAACCCGTAAAGCAATTTAATCAGGGGCGCCTAATTTTTCAAGGGGTTAAACGATGGATTTTGCAGTAGTGTCTCCTAGCAGACATTTCTTCCTTGTTCAGTAGGCTTTCCGATGAATTCTCCATATCAGTCTCAGCATCACCCGGTCATCCGGAAATCAGTGTCGAAGTTGGCCAGTCGTAACAGTGCTATCAGCTATAAAATAGGAAGTTAGTAAAAAGTGAAGTATCTTGAGCAAATGGACGCCTATGAGCTCAAGAGATGACTTTTCGGAATCGTTGAAGCCTAATGATGAATCTCAAAGCTTCATCCGGGTTGTCAACTGAAGTTCAAAATATGCTTATTTATGTTGCAATTTTAGCATTTTGAATGGCGATTTTCTATTTTTGGGCGCCTTTGCTAATTGCATGATAATAAATATTTTATTATTTATTTAAATCCAAACTTCTAGTCAGTGGCGGTTCAACTGAAAGCCAACCAATCAGAGATCTTCTATTTTTGTCAGGGTTCTGAATTCTTGCAGTTGTCAGATTGATGCGAATTTCATCTTCTTTAAGTATGGTGCCATTTTCATTTATTATTCACAAAGCTAAAGAGAAATTTGTTTTTCTTCATTCACAAGGCGTATTTTCAAGAGAAATTCGTATTTCTCAAGCAAAGGCGAATTTTAGCAAACCAAAGGCAAATTCTTCATCAACAATCATTGGCGAAGACATCAAAACATTTTCTTTGCAGGTACAAGTCAGTGCTCCCGGTGGACTTAGGACAAGATGTGATTTAAGCCGGAAGCTGAGCACTAAAAGCATAACAATACATCTTAAATTCTTCTATTTTGTTATCACGGAATCTAGCGGCATCATTCCACGGATAACCCCCCTACGAAACTTGTCCATTTCCTAGGATTCGTGAAGTTCAAGCACGCATAACGAAGTGATTTTCAAGCCACCTCGAAATGCGTTCCCAAGTCTCGAATAGTCAATTCGAGCATTCCCCCTTGTTCGCCTCGCAAAGACCTTCGAAACGAGATCTTTCGCGACGTTTCACTATTCATACTTTGCAGATTGCGAAAAATGTAGTGGCACTGAAAAAGTGCGCTCCTGCCTTGAAGCAAATTTGGCTAAGTCTGAAAAGTGCAGTGGCGCTAAAATTTAGCGCCCCTGCATGAAAGTGAATTTTCTAAAAAATGTAATAGCTCTAAATTTTAGCGCCATTACACTTTTTTCTGACACTTAAACTTTTTCTGGCCCTGGCGCGTTTCTTCATCTTTTTCGCATTTTTCGTCAATCGTGCCACTTTTCGTGCCTAAATTTATTGCACGACTTGAGTTAGGTTTTCGATTTTCTCTTTCACTTAAAAGTGTTTTATTTCGTCATTTTCATTGTTTATGGTCTTTGTTCTTCTTTTCTTCTTGCTGGGCGAGTTTTCTTCAAACTGCAAATACATTTTTTGAGTTTTTCAACATCCCTCTCCAGCGTTTTTCGCGTTTCATCTTTGTAAGTTGTTACCCTTGCTTTCTCTTTATTCTCCAATTTCGATTGCAACTCTATGCAGACAAACACTTTGCAAACCTCGAGCGCCGTTTTCATTCACCATTACATCCATTTTCCAAAACCATGTTTCAGATGCAGAGGCGCTGAAAAAGTGCGCCCTTGCATTTTTAGATATTTTTCTAACACTGAGATGCAGGAGCGCTATTTTTTAGCGCCCCTACATCAAAGTCTGGATTCCCAAAAATGCAGAAGCGCTAAATTTTAGCGCCCTGACATGTTGAATATGTAAAAAATTTCCTAACACTGAAAGATGTAAGGGCGCCAAAATTTAGCGCCCTTGCATCAAAAGTGAAATTTCCAGAATGTAAGGGCGCTGAATTTTGGCGCCCTTACATTTTTTCCAATTTTCTATAATCTTTTCCAGTTGAACTTCAAACTTGCTTGATTTACTCCTGAACTTCTTTCCCTCCATTTTGTGCATCGTTTTGCGTGCCTTGTCATCTTCTCCACGCTTTCCCATCATTGTTGCTCGCTTCACGCTTCCCAATGCTACTTTTTCTGCTAACGCTTGTTGATTCACCATCCTTGCAGTTTCTCTCTAGATCTCGTCAAGTGATTCTGAAGGTGATGTCCTTTGATTGTGGTTCTTCCAAATAAAAAGTTCACGCAGGAGACCAGGAAGAAGTATGAAGACTCCACGCCCAAGCAAAGAAACATGAAGAAGCTTCTTGTTCTCCAGTGTTAGAAATTTCCGGTGCATCCCATTATGCATCTTGTAAATATTTCTCGACATTTTCGAATGTCATTTTGTAAATTGTAATTACACCAAGATCAAAGATGTAATATTTTGAAAACAAATTACACTTTGACTTTGGTCAAAGTTAGGTGAGATCTCCTAAAATCGCTCACCTAACTCTCCCTGATTTTCTCAATCTCTTTCCTTCTTTTGCTCATCCCTCTTTCTATATAATGTGAGGGATTTTCATTATAAATCATCTTTTAGCCTTTTGCAACGAAGTGCTGCCCTTTTGTAAGCAAACTTGTGAAACTTTGCGTTCATATTTTGTGAATGAGATTCAATCAATAAAGGAAAGGATTGCAAGCCAAACTTTGTGTTGGATTCGATACTTTTGTAAGTTGATTCGATTTGGTAGCGATTAGTTCAAGGAATCTGAAAGACTCTAAGTAGTTGATGTAAACTTTGTGTTACATTTATTATTTAGATTGCATTGTTATTTTGTTTATCATTGGTTGAGTGATCTATAAGACTTTGCGCTTATAATCATTCATGCTCATGCATGTTCTTGTTGGATAATCTATGAGACTTTGTGCTTATAATTATTCATTCTCTTGGATACTTTGTCGAAAGATCTACAAGACTTTGTGCTTGTAATCGTTCGTGCTCGTTGACATTTTGGTTGGATGATCTACAAGACTTTGTGCTTGTAATCGTTCATGCTGTTCGAAGAATTGTTGCGTCTAAGAAGACTTTGTGTTTCTAACGTAGCAAACGGTACGTTTATGCAGATCCGACATTGATAAAGCTACGGAACGACTTTGTGCCTTCGTGAGCTTTCCCATTTTATTTTCTTTTGTTTGTTGTTGATTACTTCTGGTATCTCTACGCTTCGCTTTGACGAGATAGAGATATTGGTATTACTGCTAGTTGTTAGTTTAAGGTTATTAAGAATTCTGGACTTCCAACGGTGAAGCATTGTAAACATCTTCTCTGAAAAAAGAGAGAAGGATGAGTGTAACACACCCCCACTTCGCGGACTTTCGTGGTGCATCAGGTAATTACTTTGTGATTTACTATCGTTTTAGCAAGAAGAAGGGCCCCTTTCCTCGAGGAGAGATCTCACATCTCACAAATGTATCGGGTCCAAGTTGTGTAATCTTCAAAGTTGATTACATAATTTTCACCAATGTGACTCATAAAACTACACGGTTGAATCTTGATAGCACTATCACAATTTGACACGTTGTGGAAAATACCTCCTACTTATCAATTGATAAGCTAAAGGGGCTCTATAATGAATGGTCCATAAGACACAACGCTTGTTGAAGGTTTTGCAAATGGGTGTGTGCAAGAAGTTGAGTCCACTTTTTGGCCAAAAAGTGGAAGTGTTTTCTCTTGTTTTCAAAATTTGTTACATTTGATCTTAAAATTTGAAGCACTTAGAGATGGAATCTTTTAAAAAGTCTCTAATCATAAAATGTAGTACTCAAAGTCTAGTTTCCAAATATGTAATTTATTTTAATACCCAGGTGATACAAATTGATTTTCAATAGGCGTTCTAAAAACCACTGCTTAAAAGTCACTTTTTTTTACCATACCATGCACGTATACATCATCCATATTTTGGCCTGAATAATTGTATTTTTCTAAATCCTTTTGGGAAAATATTTGTAACTCACTAAAGCACATTTTTTGATATTTTTTGTAATTTTTTATTGAATAAATTTTTTTGTTAATTTTTTATTGGCCATATTTGTTGTTTTGAAAAAATTATGTGTACGTCATGCATAAGATGACCTAAACTTATCATTTTTTGATTTTTTTTTCAAATTGAAAAGAATTGTCTGAAGTACATTTTCGTACAATTCGATTTTCAAAAAAATATTAAGTTAAATTAAAATACTAAAAATCCCTAATATTTCAAGTTTATGGACCAGTTTCATCATAAATTAATTGAAAAATAGAAAAAAATATTCCAATTGTAAAAAAATTTACATATTTGGAATCTACACTATCTCATCTATAATGGGTTTTAATTTTGTCAAAAAATTATGCAAAAAGGTCTTCAGACATATGTCCAAAGTCACTATTTTCTTGTGACATTGACATGACCTTCAAGTTACAAATCAAACCAAGTCCAAAGCTTAGGTTCAGGTCCCCAATCCTTTTCTCAAACCAAAAAACAAAGCAAAAACCTAACCAAAAATTCAAATTTTAAAAAACAAGGTCTTGTTTCATAAAAAAAAAACTTATGCTTTCAAGAAACGAGATCTCATTTTCAAAACAGGATCTCGTTTCATAAAAGCATAAAAAAATATTTTTTTATGAAATAAGATCCTGTTTTTGGCTCGAGGTGTCAAACCTAAACGGGATCCTTTTTTGTTGAACCCGATTTCGAGATTTTGGCTAAGGCAAAAACTTCCACGTTTTGCGGACTCAACTTCATGCATCTACCCAAATGAGGTTGCGAGCTAAGTGGGCTTAACCTTGGGGAAAACTCCATGATTAAGCGTGCTTGAGTTGGAGTAGTATTGGGATAGGTGACCTCCTAGGAAGGCTCAGTACTTCACCTCTATGAGCATCACCTAGATGCAATGAGTGCTAAGTGGACCATTCATTATCATGAGAGATGGGTTCTTGTGAACCACTACTCATGAAACATGGGTCAATGAGTTTGACTTGTAAAACTACACAGTTGAATCCTGATAGCAATATCACAATTTGACACACTACAAAAAATACCTCATACTTATCATATTAAAACTAATCAAAATATCAAAAAATATATATATTTGGATTCTTGACTCCGAGCTCTACAAAAGGGTATTTTTAGTTTTTTGAAATAAATCATTTTGACTGAAGAAATATCATGTTCAAGTGGAAATTTTTTTAAAAAAATGAAAAAAGATGAGGTGGTTGCCAACAAAGATGCCACATAAATAGTTTTAGGTGAAAGGGTTTCAGTTGGAACCCTTTCAACTAAAAACTTACATGCAAATTGTGTCAGATTTTAAATCGACAAAGGGAAAATATTATTTTAATGTTTCAGTCAAAAGGGTTTCTCCTAAAACTTCATGTGCCACGTATAGGCCACGTAGTTTCAAGTGAAACAATTTTGATCGAAACTGTTTAGGTCCAAATTATTTCACTCGAAACTATTTAGTTCGATGAAAGTGTGACATAGGTTTATGCTTTTACACGTTAGATACTCACACTTGTAAATATGGTATTTGTCTTAAGATACTGTGTTCAAATATTGAATAAAACAAAGCATAGTGATAGTCTATTGTGATAGTTAAATTGCAATCAGTCTAGCCAAAAACTCGGCATTTCATGCCAAGACCAAGCACATTGATGTACAATATCATTTTGTTAGAGATATGGCTGAGGATGGCAAGGCGAAGCCTGTTAAAGTAGAGACTTTGATGAATGTTGTAAATTATTTAAAATTAATCCTATGAGCACACAGAAGTTCAAATGGTGTTCAATGTCTATGGGCATCTTGGCCCCTACCGGTTAAATCATGGTGTTGATACTCCCTTTTCTCTTGCAAGGTGTTCAACAAGTGGGAGAATTTTAAGAAAAAGGTGTCTCAACCTTACAACTAAAAAGTTTATTGTTTATAGTAATTTTGTATTTGAGCATCAATGAATCTAGAATTATCCCCAAAGCTACAAAATTTCCAAATAAACATGCCAATAAAGTTTCATCCCAAGACCATATATACTTTTCAAGATATTAAGGTTTCTTTTTAAAAAGTTTTAGAGCCAATTTTGATGCACTTAGAGTTAATTTTTGGGCCCAAAATTGGTCATAGTCAACAAAGCAAGTTATAGCTTGATAGAGAACTTCACAAGGTTTTTAACAGTTCAAACAATTCATCAATCAAACTCCTAGATTAAAATTTATAGCCTTTGAATGTTAGGAAATGTAAAAATATGTTGGACACAGAAAAGAGTTGTAAGAGGGAGTTACACATGTTGGTGTGTTTTGACACATCATAGGGCATATTAATGGGTGCCACTTTTTGGGTGGTTTTAGCTCATGATTTTGTAAATACCATTTGATGGTTTCATGTATTATATATCTTACATATTAGGTGTTTGAGATGGAGGTTGTGTGTGAGAGTTTTATATATGTTGAGTTGCCTCTATATCTCTAGTTGGTGATACTCATATGAGAATCTTGCTTTGCAAGTATATTTTAATCTTGTTGATTTCTAAATAATATATTGGACAAATTTTGGAGTGCGGGGTTTTTCTCTTGAAAGGGGTTTCCCCATATAAATCAATGTATTGTGGTATGAATATTTATTTATGCTTATTTTCTGTAACTATTGTAAAGATTTAAAAGAATTGTATAGCCTTCCTCTCAAGATTAGTGTAGGATGATGTTCTACTACCTTAGCTTCCTTACATTGATTAGGTGTACCTAGTTCATGGACAAGTCCATATAGATGGATCAACAAATGAAACCATCTTAGATGTTTTAGGATGCCATATTGTCAAGACTTATAGTTCACTTTGTTCAAGTTGATTATGGAAAGATGAATTGAAAAACTTGTGATTTTATGATGATAGGCTCTTCATATATAGGTTAAAGATAAAAACATGTGAAATTGGAACCCTCACAACATAAAAATGGTCCCATATTTTGTAAAATATTAAAAGTACAAGTTTTTTAAAAATGACTTCAAAATAAAACAAGCACTTGGGGTAAAATTAAAAAACAAGATTTCTACCTATTTCTTGGAACTAGCTTTTTAATGTTATTTATTTGGGCAAATTCTGTAGACAGTGAAATCGGGAATAAAGGCATGAACCATGGACAACAACCACAAATCTATCTAAATTCAAGCCCTAAATCACCCTAATCTAACAATGAAGTACAAGATGACAATAAAAATCAAATGATAAGTCAAATATACCTCAACTCCCATGTCAAAGTTGATTCTCCTTCATTGTTCTCGATTTTGCTTGTTTGCTCTCATATATGAAGTGTGCACAATCTACAATAAGCTCAATGTAGACGAATGATAGCAAAATCTCAAAGAATGTGGTTAGGTTGAAAAAGGCGATGAAGGGTTGTATTTGTAGAGGATTCAAAAGAAAAGGGACAATTAGGATTGAAAGGAAAAATCAACGGATGAAATCGTGAGAAAGAATGGGAAAGTTACCATTTTAATTGAAGAAGAGATAATAATAATAATGAATTATCTAATTAAAATGGTGGATAATGGTGTACATGAAATTTCTAATTTCATGCTTTGTTAATTGAAGATTTTCTAAGATGGAGGAAAGTTGAAGAATTGGAAAAGATTTAGATTCCAAAAATGAAGAAAACCTTAAAGCAAGAAAAAGACGGAAAGATTTGAAAAAAGAAGGTAAGTTTAATAAATAAATAAAATTTATTTATTTATTTGCACCCACATGATTAATTAAATAAATAAAAATATTTATTTAATTATGAAGAATATTAGACATTAAAGACGGAAAGATTTGAAAAAAGAAGGTAAGTTTAATAAATAAATAAAATTTATTTATTTATTTGCACCCACATGATTAATTAAATAAATAAAAATATTCATTTAATTATGGAAGAGTTTAGGATTTTAGTTAATTAAATAAATGAAAATATTTATTTAATTATGAAGAATATTAGACATTAGTTAATTAAATAAATAAAAATATTTACTTAATTATGAACAAGATTAAAGATTAAATAATTTTTAAAAATTATTTAATCAAAAGAGATCAATTAATTAAATAATCAAAATTATTTAATTATATGAATAAAAAGAAATATTAACTTAGAGGAAAGAGGTTAATTTAATTAAATAATAATATTATTTAATTAGGACAAGTTTTAGTGTCTACAAATCCAATAGTGTATACTTGAGTTATGGACATTTTTGTAACACTACTATTTAGGGTTTAAAAAAAAAAAAGGTGGATCCTAGGTGTTAGTCACCCGCATGACCAAGTGTTAACTCATCAATGGCTATTGGTTGATTATTTCATCCTTATGTTAACTCCACGTAACCAAAAATATTTTTTAATTAAAAACTAAAAATCATCATACTAGTGCAAAAAAGTGATGTAGGTCTCACATAGGAGATGAATATTCATAGAATATGTTAGTTTTTTATAAAATTGGTATGTTGATTATATAGATGTATAGAATCATTAGGATTTGTACAATTGTATGAGTTTTTTATTAGTTCTTTTGCAAACCCCACAAAAACTTATAATATTTTTTGGCACAAAACCTATCACACTTTAAATGAATTTATCAGTTTTTCGCCCTTGTGAGCTCAATCGTGAACTTCATTTAGCACCGAGATACATCATATGAAATATATTTGATAAACATATCTAAAAGAAGGAAATGGAATCATAGATCTAGAGCTCTAATACCATGTAAGAGTTTTTTACCAACACCACATAAGCCCAAGGATCACCTGCAACCAAAAAAACCTTCCACACAAGAGAGAAGCAATGAAAATGCTATGAAATTGGAGAATTTATTAAATGAAAAATAAAATTGGTACAATATAGAATGAAGAAATGACAAATTAAGATTGTGACAAGTGTATTAATCCTATCATATGAGATTAAAAAAATTAAATGACCTAAGTAAGCCTACATATGCAAGTGTGAATAATACCCAATAATAATTAGTTAAGTAATATATCATGTTCACAACAAGTGGTTTAGGATTAGGACTCATTTGGATGGATGGTAGATTGGATGGTTTAGGATTTGTAGGGGTTGATATATTAACATTAATAGGGATGGATGGATGATCATTTGTTATAGAACATATAGGGATAGATGACTTTCTCAATGAATGAAATATTATATATTTAAATGTAATAGTATATATAGGGATGAATGGATTAGGATTAGAATTAATAGGGATAAATGGAGAATATAATGTGTTCAAATTGTGATTGCTATGCTCAACTATAGGGTCAAATGTGTTTGGAGGGTGTAGTTTTGGAGTAGACTTTGGAGAGGTTGGTGCCTCTCATTAGAAGGGATTGGTGTCTCTTGCTAAGTTGGTGCTCAGTGATAGGGATTGGAGTTTCCAGTGGGTTAGTGCCTACAAATTCAATAATAAAATTGATTCAAGTTATATTTTTCCATGGTTTTCTCTTGTAAAGGTTTCCACATAAAATCGTGAAGATGTAAAGTTTTGATCTATACTAATTCACCCCCCTCTCAGTATGAGTGTATGTTTCATCATTATCATCCATGTCCCTATTCCTAGTCATTAAGGCAAGATTCCTAGACATAGAGGCAAAAAATTATAGCTAATGTTTGTCACCACTGTCAAGGCCCAATTCATAGAATCTCAGCAACAATGATATCATGATACTCATAACAATACGACGTATTACACTCTTCTTTGCTCAAGTAAAGCCTTTGTCTATGTTCTAAAATGCATAGCATCAAGGAGCAATGGCATTTTTTTCACATGAGAGTTATATTTTTGGCTCGTAAAGGAGACAAGGAATAAATTGGATTTAATTTTGAATAAAGGACACTTCCCACATTACTAATTTGAACAATCAATTGGTTTGAGTACATTTAGGAGACGTTGCAAAATATTACCTACTAGAAGCCATTCATGCCAACAATGGTTGGCCCTCAATTCACAAGTTCTTCCTTTTTGGCAAAGTGTTATGTGATGAGTAGTGAAGATTGATATAAGACTATTATGTTATGAAATAAAGGAAAATGGGTGTGAATAAATAATGATAACAAAAAGGGGGGTATGATGCACCTATCTTCCTTATTTCATTAAGAAAAAGAGATCCCTTAGAGCAAGATTGACTTTCAACCCTTAGGTGAGTCAATCTTGATGGAGACATTGTTGTTTTCCTTATGACTGAAGACGAGGTAAATCAACCTGAAATGCACTCTTGGGAGAAAAACTAAAAATAGTAAACGAACCCAATTATGCAATGTAACACTTGAAACATCAAATTTAAACCTTAATCTAGCAGAATCAACAAACTTCTAGCGGATCTGAGAAAGATATGATTTTATGCACCTATCACAAAAAGGCCCTGTTGAGTGTCCTCTTGGGACTCATTCACCCTATGGCGAATGGGTCTTTGTAGGGATTTTTTGCTCAACTTTCAAGGCCCTCTAGAGGTGGATCTAAGCTTTTGTTTGCCCCAAGTTTCACTGTCGAAAAGTCAAAAATAAATTTGGGATCTTAATTTTTGTGGCTTGACGACAATGTTCACAACTCTTTTGATAGATCTTCAATCCTTTTGCAACCTAAGATCTACAAAACACATAAGAGGGAAAAATTCTTTGTTTTTGGTGAATGGGGGTTTGCCTCGGTCAAACCTATTTTGGTAATTAAACCTTGAAATGAAATATGAAACATGAAAGGAATGATGAATAAACACTTGCTATGTTGCAACTCATCAAACCCTTAAATTGAGATCCTTGAAGGACTAAAATTTAGTAAACCTCTCCAAGGTCTTGATCTTGCATGAAATGGCTTGATTGAATGTTGATCTTGATGCTTGAATCTTGACTTGAAACTTGAAACCTACATCACAATGTTAGCTCCAAAAACATGCACGAACACATAAAACTTTGACATCATGATAGGATCTTGAAATGTTGTAAATGACTGAGAAATCCGCTATTCAATGCTCTTGACAATAATATTTGCTCTTGTGAAAGTTGCCCTCTTGCTAGATTGCTTGAATTGATAAAAAGACTAGGTATTTATAGTTATTTTTCTAATTTCCCGAGAATTAAAATTCAAAAGTCAAAAATTACAAATTGAATTTGAATCATAAAAATGCCGCCAAAAACATGTTAAAAATTGGGGTTGTAAATTTAAGGGGGGCCCATTCACCCTTAAAATAGGATTAATACAAGGCAATTTAATTAATGCTTGCAATTGTTTAATACAAGTTTCCCTTAAAATAGGATTAATTAGGCTTTTAAATGCATAATTGGGCCAATTAGAGGCTTAATTAAGTCCAATTTAAATTAAGGGACTCAAACATAGTGAGAAAATGTAAAGGAGTACATTTTTCGTCACTACATGTTATATTAGGAAGGCTTTCAATTTTTCAGATAGGAGTTTATATTGGATGTAATAGGAAAGAAGTATTTATGCTTCTTTATATATACATTATGTAACCCAATGTTATAATTGTCAACTTTCCATATGGCATTGAGGTGGAAAAGGAAAAAGTATACATTTGTTACCTTAATACCAAATTGTAGTGGTCCTATTTATGTATTTAATGTAAAAAAAAAAAAATCCTACTTAACTACTTGGCTTAATATATTTTGTTGTTTAAGTATTATATGCTATGTTTTTTAAGGACACATTCTCAACATTTTCTAAGAAGTCTCCATTTTGGAGATATGGAATGCCTCTAAAACACCCCCACCATTTTCAATCAACTATGTTTTGTCCCTAATGTCTTGGAAATGCAAGAACTTTATGAGGACAGCCAATTGTTGACATCCCTAGCCATCTTGAGGATGGGCAGTCATTCCCTTGTTACTTATTTTTTATTTTTTATTTTTAAATTCAAAATGAACTAAAAATTATTGTATTGTTTTCTTTTGTGGGCTCTCACACCTCTCTCAACCCTCGATAAGTATTAGAATATTATTCCATGATTATTAGAAGATAAGGCTGACTTTTGTAATAAAGACACTTGAGTAACTTAAGAGAATTTGTTATTTTTAGTTTTCTAATTTTAGCATTTAGTGCTAGTTGTGTCCTGTTAAACCAATTGCATGTTCACTTGATTTCATCCTCCAAAATCTATATAAGGATCTATGAATCTCATTGTAATCCATAGCTTGATATCTAATAGAATAATAATATTTTGTGTTCTATTGTTTTTTACATGGTATCAAAACAAGGAATCACATGAAAAGGAGATTTTTTGTACACAAAGCTACATGGATTTTTAGAGGTGGAAATCATGATTTATATTTCTACAATTTTAAAAAAAAAACACATTTTTTAGGAAATTGCATGGGGTTTTTTATTAAAACCATGCCATTTATCTATAGATTCACAAGCAAACGATTGTGATTTTTCTACAAATCACATGGGAAAAACTTTAGTAGGAGTCGCATGGTTTTTTACATTTGAAAAGTGTGACCATTTTTTATTAAGAAACTATGGGTTGTTTTTATACACATTGAGGGCAATTTTTTATAGAAAATATCATGTCATATTTATATTGAAATGGTTACCAAAAAGAAGGAAAATCTCATATCAATTTGTATCAAAAATTAGCACAAATAAACTAGAAATCGTGTTAGGGTTTGCTATAAAGTTCAACACCCATTATTTTTTCAACAATTGTGGTCATATTTTACCTTTGTTGAAGTCCACAGCTAGAGTATTTTTTGCAAAAAAATCTTGTTTTTTAAGTTTGCAACTAGGGCACATGTATATGCCGACAAGATTCAAGGATTTTTCAGGAGTTTTTCAAAGGGTTTTAAGCCAGTGTTGAACAATCTATGGCTAGGCCAAGTAAAACTTGCAATAAGTTTCTAAACCAATGCCTAGGGTTTTCTCACTCACGACAACTAGAGTTTATAAATTTGTCTTTCTTTTAGCAACTAGGGTGTGTACCGGCATTCAAGTAGGGCACAATTTTCAAGGCAAATTCTTAGATGGTTATTTGCAATTTGTATAAATTTTAAAAATGCAAAAATTCCGATGGATAAATATTTTGGTTTCAACTTCCACACCTAGAAAGTAAAAATTTAGATGCAACCTATGCACAAGAACTTGTGGGAAATAGTAGATGGAAATGAAAAATTACCTACATATGCGAGTAGAGTACTAGAACGGTAAAAAAAAGATGATAAACATGAGGGAATTGAATGCTACTATTGCAAGAAAATATACCACATAGCTTGGAACTATAGACTTTGAGCAAATGATGTTCTAGGAAAGCTCAAAGGAGCTAATGTAGCCATTATTGAAGACCCTTTGGATGTTGACAATGGTGAAGAACTTGCAATTTATGCATTTTAAAGAAGCCCACACTTTAAAGATAGGTAGGAATCCAATGTAGACAAAGCTCAATATGGATAGTTGCCCGGGTAGCTTGGGAGTCTATGGATCTTGGGAGTCATACCCCTACAAGGGTTATGAGACAACTTGATGGAGCTTTGTGAGTATAGGTCAATATAGATTGTTGTCTAATAGTTCAGGAGATCAATTATTTGAGAGTTTGGAGAGGTGGTAAACAAGAAATTAGGAACTCAACTTGGGAGCCACACCTTTACAAAGGTTCAAGGAAGCTTGATGGAGTTCTACCTAGTGTATTGTATGTTTTTAGAGTAAAGATTCTAAAGAATGGAAAATTCATGGTTCAAGGTGTTTTTAGTTTGATTACTTTATATTAGTTTGTTTTGTTTTAGTGTAGTAAGCCTTAAGAGGGGGTATTAGAATAATATTAGATGATTATTAGAAGATGAGGGTTACTTTTGTAAAAAAGTCACTTTGGTGACTCGATAGTTTGTCCTTTTTAGCGTTTAGTGTGATTTGTGTCATGTTTAACTACTTGTGCGATGTATATTTGGCTTCATCTCCAAACCCTATATAAGGAGATGAACCTCATTGTAATTTGTATCCTAATATCTAATAGAATAAGAATAATTTGTGTTCTATCATTTTTTACAACAATAAGATATTTTAGTCTACAAAACAACAAATTTTCAAGATCCTTTATGGTGTATGATAGTGACATTTTGTTAAAGTTAACTTTGCAAGATGTAAAAGTAGTTTTCAATCATTTCAGTCAACAAAATAACAAGGTTTTAAAGGTAAAATTACACAAAACATACCTACGATTAAGCTCCATTTATACCTCTCAAGGTGGTGTTTTAGTTCCAAGATGGTAGTTTTCTATCACTGAAAGCAGCAATTTTTAGTTGTTTTTCCAATCACAAAATTGCAGGTTTGTAACATAAAATGGAAGAGATTTCAATCGTAGGACAATGGATATTCAAATTTCTATACACACATTTGGAGCTCCTTAATGTTCTCAACACATGAGAATCAACTGTTGTTTACCATAAAGCAATTGTTTTTGGTGACAGAATAGTTAGAATTTCAGTAGAAAAATATCAACTTTTAGTCATCAAAGGATGCTAGTTTGGTCCTAAAAAACAACTTTTTATCGGATTTTAGGGGCAGCAAATTTTTTAAGTGTAAAATCATTGAAGAGAGGTACCTTTCTCATTAAAATGCAGCTCCATTTCCAAATGGTGGAATCTCCTTCCAAAGTGTCTAAATATCCTTAGATCAAGGATACCAATTTGTAATGTGTCAAAGTCCAAGAAATAGAGTTGGAAGAACACATTCAAAAAGGGAATAAGCTAGTGAGAAGACTTTGGAATAATGGTCTTATTGAGACAGCCTAATTTCCGATCTCAATACAAAGTCAAGAACTTGTCGCTTGCATCAACCACTACAATCCTAAGACAAAGGAGATATGCTCATTGAATGCACAAGTTCTTTGCAAGCTTAGGGGTGGTAGCATATTTTCTATGTTTTTGTCATGTTGAATCTTGCAGCCTTTGGACATTTTATTGTAATTTTTTATTTTATATTAATATATATCATATGAAAATTGACAATGAATTATAAAAGCAATTAATTTTTGTTCATTTGTTCAACTCTTACATGAACTCTTGATTCAACCCTAATGCTATGTATTAAGGATCTATTATGTATATGATGAATGACTTATCAATGTTATCATTTGAATATTTGAAATTCCCTACATTTAAAAAAAAAATCTTATTTTTTACTAAATGTCCCCTTTGTTGTCCCTTGTCCTCCCCTAAAATAGCCTCCAAAAAAACACATCCCTAAAATGTGTCTCCCCTCCCCTGTCATCCTCATCCTACAAACATGGTGTAACATATATTATATGTAACTAAATGAAGATACATAATCTCCTAACCATGCACCAACAATAAATATATCAAGAAGAAAATCTACAAGTTTGTAGGTTCTTACATACATATGTAAGAAAGTTCATGCATACATATGTAAGAAAGTTCATGCAACAATTTCCATGGCTTATTAGTGCTTGAATGTAACTAGTGTCAACAATCAACTTAACCCATTGGGATGTCGAAATTGGAAAGTTGACACAAATTATTATGAAACAATGCATGAATATGTATCTCACATCACCCATACCCAAAACTCTTATGTA